>JAKOGI010000673.1:330000-332500 GCA_029747015.1 Carnegiea gigantea
ATGGGAAATATGTGATGATGTGCTTAAGGGGATAATACATGAGACCCGAGCCATCCTTGAGTCCATGTGTTATGGTGGCACGTGCTTTTTAAGCGTTGATGATATGTGGGACTTATTTGAGTCCTTGGCTTGGTATCAATAGCACCATGAGATTGCTAGTGAGCCTTTTGAGTGCCCTTCCCTCATTTCCTATGATTCCATGCCTATTCTCCTCTTGTATGCTCTTATTGTTCATCTTTTGACCACGATGTGAATTCTTATCCTCATTATGATGTTTCCCATCAATGTTATGCTAGACTTGATGCCATGATAGGGAAAATGAATGAGCAACATGAGCGTTTTGTTAGTAGGATGAGGAAGTGTGGTTTATTATATGAGACCGACCCTAGTCTACCTTGCCCTAGACTTGAGGCTCGTCTCTATGATGATTATGAGTCTTCCCTTCCCCTAGAGTCTAATGTTGTTGATGATGCACATTTGATCAACCTAGGGAAAGTGTTTGACCCTCTCTTGACCCCATTGACATTTGTTGCTCCATCCTTTTCTAGCACACCTATGGACATTAGTGTTAGTGACTCGATCTTACTTGCTTCTCCCCTTCCTTTAGCTCAGTGCACGGGGTTAGAGATGGGTGAGACTTCTCGGGGTGATGCTAGTTCTGTAGAGGATGTTTTGCTTTCTTGGTTAGGAAGACTTGCATTGGTTGAGCCATATCTTGAGGATGCTCCTTTTGAGGAGTTGTGTGATGATAGTTAAGTGGCTGGTGCCGCTCATAGCATTGAGCATATTAACCCAATTTGCACCAAGCCACTTAACTTGACCCCCATTTCATCCCCCTTACTTCCCACCATACCCTCTCACTTGCATGCATTTCTTGAGTGTCTAGGTGACATTCGAGGGTATAATCCCTCCTTGGACCCTTATTATACATACCTAGAGAACATGCCTAGGAAAATTGAGTGGACCACTTTCTTTTATTATTATTTCAATTTTTCTATGGCATTTGATAAGTTTAAGAGGGCATTAACTCTATTTGCTACATCTTTACTAGTGTTCTCTTACTTACATCACTTTGAGATGCATGCAAAGTCACACGATAAGCTCTTACGAGCTTTGACAGCATCTAAATTGAAGTCGCTAGTCTTGAGAGGCTCAGGGGAGTAGCTGATGCTCCTTCAACCTCCTAGAGCACCATCTTAGCGAGGCCTAGTTTAGATGCACACAACACCTAACGTGGTATGATTGTTCTAACCCTTCTCCTTTCTCCTCTTTTCTTTTCTTTCTCCTCTTTTTGTTTAGTTGTGGCTATTATGTTGTGATTAGTTGTGGATATTGTGTTGTGGTTTTGTTGGTGATCGACTTTGAGGAGAAATTTGGGATGTTGTCGAGCCATTGATGGCTATGATCACGTTTTTGTGTTTTTATGGATATTTGTGTGTTGTGATTGGTGGTCTTGTTGGATTGGTATATATTTGTTTTTGGTGGTGTTAGTTTTGTATATATGTGTGGTTTTGTTGTTGATTGGGTGAGATTGTGTTTTTAGGTGAGTGTGTTAGCTTATGTATATATGTCTTCGTTGAGTCTTTTTATGGGTTTTGTTTTGTTTTGTGTGTCTTGTGTCTGAGATTTTGTTTTTTTGTGGTGGTAGTGACTCCTTAGCTCCCAATGAGGACATTGTGAGATCTAGGTATAGGGAGGAGATGCTATGCTTTAATCTTTTGAAAAAAGAAAAGAGGGGAAAATTTTTCAAAAAAACCAAAAAGATTTTATATTTCGGACTTGTTTCTGGGGAGTCTTGTGCTACGTTGGCTGATTTTGATCCATTGCACCTTAGCTATTAGCTTGTACATAAGTAAGTTGTTCATGATAGATCTTTGTCCAAAGTGTGGCATTCTTAGTCCTAATTCTAACCCCAACATTCTGTTAGAGTTGTGTAATCTAGTCCTTGTATACACTTCATCATTATCTTATGGTCTTAGTCTTCTATGATTGGCTCTCCCACTTGTTTTTGACACGATTACTTTAATATTTGTCTGCATTAAAAAAAATGAAAAAAAAGCAGAAAAAGAAAAGCATAGAACAAGGAATGACAAGTATCCTTTTGAGGTATGCGCTACTGGGCGTTACCCTTTGAGGTAATACTGCTATTGGGTGTTATCTTTTAAGGTAATACTGTTACTGGGGAAGCTTACTTCTTGTGTTAACAAGCCAATAATGTAGCATGTGTTAGTCAGGTGGAAACGAGTTTGATTTTGATAAGCTTAAGTTCTAAGATGATGATACACTTGCACACCGAGCACCAAGATGGATTCCAAGTTTTGATGTACAGCAGGGTGAAAAGTTGATGCTTTGATGTCATGTATATGGATAGAGAGTCTTGATATGTACACTCTATTTATATACAGGCTAATATCTTTGTTGCATTGGTGATTTGGTTGGTTAGAATGTTTACAGTTTTTCCCCTTGTATAGATATTTGTGCCTTGTTTGTATATCTATTT
>JAKOGI010000673.1:337500-351703 GCA_029747015.1 Carnegiea gigantea
TTCCTTAAAAATTTATGAATGCCTAATATGATAGTAAAGTACGAATACGTGGTTTGTGACTATTAAAGATATTACTACCTGCAATGGTTTTGGTTTTAAGTGGTCGAGAAATATTCACTGAGCGTGTGGTTGCTCATCTCATTACTCTTTCCCCTTTTTCCCCAGGTTTGCATTATGACAAGTAGAAGCCAAGTCACTTATACCAAGATGGATCCTATTCTTGCTTGCAAGGTGTTATGTGTGCCCATTTAAAGGCATCGTACGTATTTAATGAAGTCATATAATGTACTCATAGAAATGTAAATGTTTGTAAACAAGTATTCTAGTTCATGTAGTGTATTCGGTTTAGGGGTCGCTCTGTACGGCCATGTGCGCCAACCATCTTATTAGTCAGTTATCTTTTTAGTTAAAATAGGCTACGTTTTGGGATGTAAACCCCAATATTTCAGTTGTGTGAACTATTGAATTATATCTTTTATTTATCCTATATTAATGAACTATCTTGTTTGAAGCACTCCAAGCGAGTTGCTCGTTGAGTTATGAACTCCAGCATGTAGCTATTGTGCTTATTTTAGAATGTTATACGCTTTCGTTAATTTGTAGGGTTTTATTGTAAGGCTTTTAGCCTGTAAAAGGTCAGTTTTTAGGGAAAACTCTGTCCGTTTTATCCCCAAATCTAAGTAGAAAGTTAAGAAAACGTGACGCTCCCGGCCCTAGGGCTTGGGGGTGTTACATTGATGGTATCAGAGCAAGGTTCTGCGATTATAGGCCACGACCTGAGTCTTGCATCTCATATAGTTACCTAGGAATGCATTCACATTGACGTGATACATGCCTGCCTTGTATGCAAATGTGAGTTTTATGTGAATGCTAGCACGTTTACCAAGTTAGGTGCAGCTTAAGTGAGCTCATTAACCGAGTGAATGAACGAATTGCTAAGAGCATAAGCCGAATGACTTGCACTCTCGTAGATAAAATAAGTTTTAGCTCAATCAACATTGTTATGTGTGTGCACCTTGGTGATTTTAATCGAAAGTTTAAAGGACATATGATTTGAAATCGAATGATTGGAAAGCCCTAAGTCTAAGCTCATCTTTGCCCCTAAAGTATGATTTGCTCCTTGGGCCCTATAATGGAGTGAGCAGACATACCCAAAGATTGGTAGAGAGAGAGTTAGAAGTAGTTAAACTATTTCCTTTTGATAACCTAAGGACCTTGAAAGTTAAAGTCTTCCGATTAGTGAGTTAGGGTCGTGTCTTCGCATTGGAAATCTTTCAAATTATTTGGTTGGGTCTTGTTGTTGCAATCAAAGACTCGCATTTGCTTTACAATAATGCTTGGGTTAACCCTACGAGCTTAAACTCGGCCATTCACACTAAAGTCCTTGACACCTTACTTGATTAGCAAGAATGACCCCATTAGGAGTCACCCTTCTACTGGTTTTAGCTCTAATCAGGTTGTAATGTTCTAGGCTGATGTATTTGACAAATGTGCCTTGTGTTTTCTTGATAGCCATTGTAATTGTAATTGCGAGAGTCGTATATAAGCTCCTGTCATCGTGTTTGTGCACAGATCATGCCATATTGAATCAGAAATTGAGCTTGCTTCTAGTTTGCTCTCCAAACACCTAGTGGCTGTATCTTGAGTTGGCAACTAAAGTGGTGATACACTAAGTTATTTTAGCGCTTCTTGGTGGCGTCCTGCCTATATCAAACCCCAATACACCTAAAAGTGCAAGGGAGAAAGAACCTAGAAGACTTTAGAATTGTTACACCACATGCGTCACCTCGTTACCTCCTCGGATGACGGTCTATGCCTTCCCAACACTTTCTTAAGTACAAGCACCAGGTGTGAAAGCAAGGATGCCCACAGTAGAAATTAGAACCTTTCCATCTGTAATAGGAGTTTCTCAGACCTCCACAGTTACCTTTTCGAGAAAATGTGTGACAAAACCTCAATATAAAACCATAAGACCAATAACACCATGGTTCTTACCCCTGTTAGTTAATTGTTGGCCAATTCCAAACTGTTAGGATGAACCTCGAGGCATAACCTCGACCTTAGGTTTTAAATGAGGGTTGCATTCATATATACTTGCCTCGATGTCTTTTCGTGAGATACTACTGTGAGTCTATGTATTTTGAAGCATGAGCATAACGTTATGCAAAGTATAAAGGTCATGGGAGCTCGTGTAATTGCTTAGGATCATTATGCGTGGTTATTCAAGTGTCTTGTGAATGATTGGCTCAGTAAATGCATTTCTTGGTATTTGCTTGACTTAAGTTGGTTTAGTATGTGACTTTATTATTCAGATCATTTAAGTTTTGTATTTCATAGCATGACATGACCACTGACTCATTATTTGCATTTAGTGACTTCTATGATCCCATGTTATAGCTAAGTAACTACACACGCCCATATTTAAAGCATGATGAGATGGCCCTGGAAACCTGCATTCACATATTGTTGCCCTTATTTGATTGATCAGAGTAGCACACCGGAAGCATGTAGGCCCATAAGCCACAGGCCCAGGACTCGTCGACCATTTATTTGTATGAATCTGTGACTTAAGAGACGATCAGTCTGAAATGGGGACTTTTAGAAAAGCCTCCCCACCATCAAAGTCATCAACTTACATTTCTACATTAGCACCTTCTTTCCAAGTTGTTCTTATCGGCATGATTATGCTAGTTCATGTTAATCGTGATTCTGGATTTTCAGTGCTCTATTGTAAACCCTACGTGATGTCAATGTGAATTCGAATGCTACTTCAAGTTTCTTCATTGTCTATCTGGCGTAATTTGATATCTCTGCTACCTTAGAGGGATGTGGTAACTTTTCAGTTAATAATTTAACTTTAGTTTGATTTAATATCTTCATGTTTTTGAATGAACCTGATTAAGTTAAACCCTCTTCATATGACCTTGACATATCATGTCTAAGTTGCCATGAATGCAATGCCCAAAGATTAGTTGGAAATGGTGTAAGAGGATAAGAATGTAGGTCACATATGTTTTCGTTTTGTAAATTGCCTGCCATATGTACCTTAGTCAATTTTGTGTTACGTCAAACGCCTAAGCTTAAGAACGCTGAATTACTGATATTATGCAATGCTATGTGATGCTATTGTACTTAAATGATGCTATGTGGTGCTATGTGACGTTCTTATTATTCTAATGTGCAATAGGAATCTCTGAGTTAACCATTGTGATCCCAAAGGTGACATGAATTCATGTTTTAGAATGAGACCACTAGCACATGACCTTGAGATGTCATTGCCCCAATTGTCATACCTCTAGATGCCCACTTGTAGGTGCTTACGCATAGAATTGTTGCTTACTAGGTGGAATCCATTTAGATTATCGAAAATCTATATTTATTTTTAAGACAAGCTCGATATTGTTCTCCATGCCAACTTGTTCACCTCTCTTCAATGCGATTTGCCATCGACGCCTAAATAGAGTGAGTAGACACTTGAAGAGGATTGGCGAGGAGAAGACTGAATACCATAAGCCTTTTTCTTTTGATTTAAAAGATGTAGTGATTGCAAAATAAAACCTTTTGGAAACCTACCGTGTAAATCATAGTTTGAGTGCGTACAATGTAGGAATGACTGAACTTAGTTTTAGAATTTCAAGGACGAAATTCTTTTAAGGGGGGAAGAGTGTAAGACCCGCCTTCTTCATTTTAAGTTAACCTGGCTGTCTGACCTTCTACGTTATAAAATTCGCATTTTTATTAACTACACGAGTTAAATTATTATCAATGTACTTATATGAACGATTATTTTGTTAAAACGAATGTTTTCATTGCTATTAATATTAATATTATTATTAGTTTTGAAAATCTTTCGATGATTTTTAGTAAGCGTTAATATAGATTATTAACGAGTACTAAATCGATTAGGAAACCGAATGCGATTCGGTTGTCAACCCTAGATATAGTTCGATGATTATTAAGTCGAACCTTAACATATTTAGGATAGAATAATCGACGAAGGGTCATATCATCCATTTTCAGGTTAAGATATGAGGTACGAGGTTAGAAATTAGGTTGGCGGTGTTAGTTGAATGGGCAAGCATCAAACAAAAAAAAAAGTAGAATGAAACGAGGGCCAAGCTCCTTCTCTTTCACAGTAAAACACGAAGACGGGGGGTTTCCTGGAATCCAGCCACACGACCCCCCGGCAGAGGAGAGAGATAGACAGAGAGAGGGAGGGAGGTGTCGCCAGTCGGGCAGGGACGGAGGTGATGCTGTTGTGACACCACGTCAGAGAAAGGGAGAGAGTTTGAGCGAAAGAAGTGAGGGAGTGAAAGGTGTTCGAGGCTGGCGTAACCCACGCCGGTGACCGTTGCAGCCGAGGCCGGTGATCAGGCGGCGGTTGAGCCCGACTCCGGCAACCACCACTAGCAGCATTAATAAAGGGCTAAAATTAGGTCTGGGTCGGGCTGCTTCAGGTCTGAGAGTAACAGTAGAAAGGGACAAAATTCGGGTCCTTAAGCGTCCAAATTCAGCCCCAAAGCCCCAAAATCGGGTCCTCTAGCTTGGAATCGAGGTGGGTGTTTCTCGCCCCCTAAGTATTAGTAATTTCGAAATTGTTTTAACCCTTAAGTTGTGATGTATGTTAGGTTAGGATTAATCAGATCGATTGGGGTTATGCATGTTCTGTTTTAGCTGAATTTAGTTTAAATCAATGGATGTTAAGTTTAGTTAGTTCATGCCTGAAATTGACTTCAAAATAATATACGAATACTTCGAATCAATGCCCGTTAAGTTAACTAATTCATGCTTGAAAACGACTTCGAAATGAACTAAGAATGCCTATATTCGATGCATGCTAAGTGGCTGGGTTTGTCTTTAAAAGTAACCCTGGAAACGCCCTAAACATGTTTTGAATCGACGCTTGTATAATTAGTTAATTCATGCCTGAATAGTAGCTTCGAAATGATATGTGAGCACTTAGAATCGATGCTTGTATAATTAGTTAATTCATGCCTAAATAGCAGCTTTGAAATGATATCTGAGCGCTTAGAATCGGTGCTTGAATAATTAGTTGATTTATGCCTGATTAGTAGCTTCAAATTAACCTAATAATGCTTCGAATCGAAATAGGTTAGTTTAGTGAACTCATGCTTATAAGTAGCTTCGAAACAACCTATGCGTGGTAGAAATTGATGCTTGTTAAGTTTATAAAATCTTCGCCTGAAAATGACATGTTACCCTCTGTTGTGAAATACGAATGCAATAAGGTTCTTGCTTTAATTAGTTTAAGTTGGTTCATTAAGCGTTATTTCAAATTAATGCAATATATATATATATATATATATATATATATATATATATATATATATATATATATATATATATATATATATATATGTGCTTATATATGCTATATCGAGCTGCTGGATGGTTGCTGCTCGCTCGGTAAGTTTACACGAAGGTATTTCATTTCATGTTTATGATATTATGCTATGGTTATGGAATTAAAAACCAAGTTGATAGTCGGATGGCTTGAGGATGAACTGTTGAGAATTTTGAGGTCCTTTGTGGTCGGTGTTGTGTAAGGACGGAGCCTGGTTAATGTTTAACCGCAATCATGTGGATTGCGAGGCCATGTGGCTCGTTATGTTGAATTGATTATAAAGTGTTCGAATGTGTTACGTGCAAACCTCCTTCCCTTTATGTCATCAAGTTTCTTGTTGTGAGTGAGGGTGTGTTTGAAAAAGAAAGTTTTTCATGGTTGTAACTAATAGTAGCCATGACTATTAGCAATCGATGGCCTATTTTAAATATACGTATATAGTTTTGGGAGTGAACTCACTTGAATAGGGAAATCCCTAAAGAATTTAGATAAAAAGAGAGTGCGATGTACGAAAAAGGATTTCGCTATGAGAGGCAGTAAACGTATTGGCCATTATGGCCCACACGCTTTAAATTGGCTAAGATAATGTGCTTTGGATAATATGATATGAATGATGTTAGCCTAAGGAATAAGTCCTGGTACTAGAAAACCCTAGAAGACCCTGACGAGGGTAAGGGCCCAACATGTTACATGTAGCCATCCCGGGAGTAAGACCTTAAGCGTGAGCATTAGGTCTCACTATAGGGTTGAGAATAGATCTCACCCAATTAGCATCCTATAATGATCTTATGCCAAATGTATTTTCCTCGTAAGTGAAGAAAAGCAGTCGGCATTACGCCATTTCAAGTATTTCAAAAAGAAAGTTTTTATGGGCCATTAAGAGGCCAGATTGAATGAAATATGAAAAGTTTATGAGGGTCCTATTAGGACCAATACCAAAGAAATTCTTTTAAAGAATATGAGCCTTAAAGAGGTTAAGAAAAGAGTTTTTATGAGCCTAAAGAGGCTAAGTGAGGTATGTTCAGAAAAAGAAAGAAAGATTTTTATGCATATTATGCGATTAAGATTCTTAGTGCAGTATGAATAAAATCTCATGCACAACATGGCCATATCCTTGTAATGCATCAAGCATATGAGTTTGAATGTACATGTTTAGCTAAAGAAAGCTCCCTGTATGATCTCTATTTCATATGCGTAAGCATCTCATATGAGTGAATTAGATAGATAAAGCATAAATCACGAATTATATCGCGTAACTTATTTAAGAAAGTTACATGCTTAGCCTCGCTGCTTGTTTATGTGTTTGGCTACTTGTTAGTAAAGGAACTTAGTCATTCAGGGACCTAAAAATGAGTTTGAACGGCTAAAATGAAGTTTATAGATAGTGATCCTTCTTTAAGAATTTATGAATGCCTAATATGATAGTAAAGTACGAATACGTGGTATGTGACTACTAAAGATATTACTACCTGCAACGGTTTTAGTTTTAAGGAATCAAGGAATACTCACTGAGCATGTGGTTGCTCATCCCATTACTCTTTCCCCTTTTTCCCCAGGTTTACATTATGACAAGTAGAAGCCAAGTCACTTATGCCAAGATGGGTTCTATTCTTACTTGCAAGGTGTCATGTGTGCCCATTTGAAGGGGTCTGACGTATTTAATGAAGTCATGTAATATACTCCTAGAAATGTAAACATTTATAAACAAGTATTCTAGTGCATGTAGTGTATTCGGTTCAGGGGTCGCTTTGTACGGCCATGTGTGCTAACCATCTTATTAGTCAGTTATCTTTTTAGTTGAAATCAGTTACGTTTTGGGATGTAAACCCCAGTACTTTAGTTATGTGAACCGTTGTGTTGTATCCTTTATTTATCCTGTATTAATGAACTATATTGTTTGAAGTACTCCGAGCGAGTTGCTCGTTGAGTTATAAACTCCGGTATGTAGCTGTTGAGCTTATTTTGGAACGTTATATGCTTCCGTTGATTTGCAGGGTTTTATTGTAAGGATTTTAGCCTGTAAAAGGTCAGTTTTTAGGGGAAACTCTGTCTGTTTTACCCCAAAATCTAAGTAGAAAGTTAAGAAACGTGACGCTCCCGGCCCTAGGGGCTGGGGGTGTTACATTGATGGTATCAAAGCAAGGTCCTGCGACCATAGGCCTCAACCTAAGTCTTGCATCTCATATAGTTACCTAGGAATGCATTCACGATGACGTGATACATGCCTGCCTTGTGTGCAAATGTGAGTTTTATGTGAATGCTAGCGTGTTTACCGAGTTAGGTGCAGCTTGAGTGAGCTCATTAACCGAGTAAATGAGCGAATTGCTAAGAGTATAAGCCGAATGACTTGCACTCTCGTAGATGAGCTAAGTGTTAGCTCAATCAACATTATTATGTGTGTGCACCTTGGTGATTTTAATCGAAAGTTTAAAGGACATATGATTTGAAATTGAATGATTGGAAAGCCTTAAGTCTAAGCTCATCTTTACCCCTAAAGTGCGATTTGCTCCTTGGGCTCTATAATGGAGTGAGCAGACGTACTCAAAGGTTGGTAGAGAGAGAGTTAGAAGCAATTAAACTATTTCCTTTTGATAATCTAAGGACCTTGAAAGTTAAAGTCTTCAAATTAGTGAGTTAGGGTCGTGCCTTCGCATTAGAAACCTTTTGAATTATTTGGTTGGGTCTTGTTGTTACAATCAAAGACTCGCATTTGCTTTACAATAATGCTTGGGTTAACCCTACGAGCTTAAACTTGGCCGTTTACACTAGGGTCCTTGACACCTCACTTGATTAGCAAGAATGAACCCATTAGGTGTCACTCTTCTGCTAGTTTTAGCTCCAATCAGGTTGTAATGCTCTAGGCTGACGTATTTGACAAATGTGCCCTGTGTTTTCTTGATAGCGGTTGTAATTGTAAGAGCGAGAGTTGTATATAAGCTCCTCTCATCGTGTTTGTACACACATCATGCCATATTGAACCAGAAATTGAGCATGCTTCTAGTTTGCTCTCCAAACACCTAGTGGTTGTATCTTGAGTTGGCAACTCAAGTGGTGATACACTAGGTCATCTTAGCGCTTCTTGGTGGTGTCCTGGCTATATCAAACCCAATATATCTAAAAAGCGCAGGGGAGAAAGAACCTAGTAGACTTTAGAATTGTTACACCGCATACATCACCTCGTTATCTCCTGGGATGATGGTCTATGCCTTCCCAACACTTTCTTTAGCATAAGTACTAAGTGTGAAAACAAGGATGCCCACAGTAGAAATTAGAACCTTTCCTTTTCGAGAAAATGTGTGACAAAACCTTAATATAGAACCGTAAGACTAATAACGCCGTTGTTCTTACCCCTGTTAGTTAATTGTATGCAAACTCCAAACAGTTGGGGCGAACTTCGAGGCATAACCTCGACCTTAGGTTTTTAAATGAGGGTTGCATTCATGTATACTTACCTAGATGTCTTTTTGTGAGGCACCACTATGAGTCTATGTGTTTTGAAGCATAAGCATAACGTTATGCAAAGTATAAAGGTCATGAGAGCCCGTGTAATTGCTTAGGATCATTATGCACAGTTATTCAAGTGTCTTCTGAATGATTGGCTCAGTAAATGTATATCTTGGCATTTGCTTGACATAAGTTGGTTTAGTATGTGACTTGGTTATTCAGATAATTTAAGTTTTGTAATTCATAGCATGACATGACCACTGAATCATTGTTTGCATTCCGTGACTTCTATGATCCCATGTTATAGCTAGGCAACGACACACGCCCATATTTGAAGCATATGAGACGACCCTAGAAACCTGCATTCATATATTCTTGCCCTTATTTGGTTGATCAGAGTAACGCAGCGGAAGCATGTAGGCCCATAAGCCACAGGCCCAGGACTCATCTAAGAGCATGACCATTCATTTGTATGAATCTATGACTTTTGGAAAAGCCTCCTCACCATCAAAGTCATCAACTTACATTTCTACATTAGCACATTCTTTCCAAGTTGTTCTTATCAGCACGATTATGCTAGTTTATGTTAATCGTGATTTCAGATTTTCAGTGCTCTGTTGTAAATGCTACGTGATGTCAATATGAATTCAAATGCTACTTCAAGTTCCTTCATTGTCTATTTAGCGTAATTTGATGTCTCTGCTGCCCTAGAGGGATGTGATAAGTTTTCAGTTAATAATTTAACTTTAGTTTGATTTAATATCTTCATGTTTTCGAACAAACCTGATTAAGTTAAACCCCTTCATACGACCTTGATATGTCATGTCTAAGTTACAATGAATGAAATGCCTAAAGATTAGCTGGAAATGGTGTAAGAGGATAGGAGTGTAGGTCACGTATGCTTTCGTTTTGTAAATTGCCTACCATAGGTACCTTAGTCAGTTTCATGTTACGTCAAACTCCTAGGCTTAAGAACGCTGAATTACTGATATTATGCAATGCTATGTGATGCTATTGTACTTAAATGATGCTATGTGGTGCTATGTGACGTTCTTATTATTCTAATGTGCAATAGGAATCTTTGAGTTAACCATTATGATCCCAAAGATGACTTAAATTCATGTTTTAGAATGAGACTACTAGTACATGACCTTGAGATGTCATTGTCCCAATTGGCATGCCTCTAGATGCCCACTTGTAGGTGCTTATGCATAGATTTGTTGCTTACTAGGTGGAATCAGTCTAGGTTGTCGAAAATCTATATTTATTTTTAAGACAAGCTCAATATGGTTGTCCATGC
The DNA here is from genome assembly GCA_029747015.1 of Carnegiea gigantea. NCBI lineage: Eukaryota > Viridiplantae > Streptophyta > Magnoliopsida > Caryophyllales > Cactaceae > Carnegiea > Carnegiea gigantea. Next base: position 347,610 of record JAKOGI010000673.1, read on the forward strand.
CAACTTATTTGTCCCTCTTCAATACGATTTGCCTTCGGCACCTAAATAGAGTGAGCAAATGCCCGAAGAAGGTTGACGAGGAGGAGAGTGGGTACCATAAGCCTTTTTCTTTCGATTTAAAAGATGTGGTGATTGCGAAATGAAACCTTTTGGAAACCTACCGTGTAGATCATAGTTTGTGTGCGCACATTTTAGAAATGACTGAACTTAATTTTAGAATTTTGAGGACGAAATTCTTTTAAGGGGGGAAGAGTGTAAGACCCGCCTTCTTTATTTTAAGTTAACCTGGCTGTCTTACCTTCTACATTGTAAAATTCGTATTTTTATTAACTATGTGAGTTAAATTATTATTGATGTGCTTATGTGAACGATAATTTTATTAAAAAGAATGTTTACGTCGCTATTAATAATATTATTATTATTAGTTTTGAAAATCTTTCAATGGTTTTTAGTATGCATTAATATAGATTATTAACGATTACTAAATTGATTAGGAACTTGAATGCGATTAGGTTGTCAACCCTAGATATAGTTCGATGTTTATTAAGTCGAACCTTTGTATATTTAGGATCGAATAATCGATGAAGGGTCGTATCATCGATTCGAGTTAAGATATGAGGTACTAGATTAGAAATTAGACTGGCGGTGTTAGTTGAATGGGGAAGCATTAAAAAAAAAAAAAGTAGAACGAAAGAGGGGCCAAGCCCCTTCTCTTTCACGGTAAAACACGAAGAAGGGGGGGTTTCCTGGAACCCAACCTTACGAGCCCCCGACGGAAGAGAGAGGGAGAGGGAGGTGTCACCGGCCAGCCAGTGACCGAGGAAACACCGGTGACCGTCCTTAACCTCCCCCGTGACACCATGACAGAGAAAGAGAGAGAGTTTGAACAAAAGAAGTGAGGGACCGAAAGGGCTTCGAGGCTGTTTCGGGTCTCAGAGTAACAGCAGAGAGGGATGAAATTCAGGTCATTAAGCATCTAAATTCAGCCCCAAAGCCCCAAAATTGGGTCCTCTAGCTTTGAATCGAGGTAGGTGTTTCTCGCCTCCTAAGTATTAATAATTTCGAAATTGTTTCAACCCTTAAGTTGTGATGCATGTTAGTTTAGGATTAATCAGATTGATTGGGGTTATGCATGTTCTGTTTTAGCTGAATTTAGTTTAAATTGATGTATGTTAAGTTTAGTTAGTTCATGCCTGAAAGTGACTTCAAAATAATATATGAATACTTCGAATCGATGCTCATTAAGTTAACTAATTCAAGCTTGAAAACGACTTCGAAATGAACTAAGAATGCCTATATTCGATGCATGCTAAGTGGCTTGGTTCGTGTTTAAAAGTAACCCTGGGAACGCCCTAAACATGTTCTGAATTGATGTTGTATAATTAGTTAATTCATGCCTGAATCGTAGCTTCGAAATGACATGTGAGCACTTAGAATCGATGCTTGTATAATTAGTTAATTCATGCCTAAATAGTTGCTTCGAAATGACATGTGAGCACTTAGAATCGGGGCTTGAATAATTAGTTAATTTATGCCTAATTAGTAGCTTCGAATTAACATAATAATGCTTCAAATCGGAATAGGGTAGTTTAATGGACTCATGCTTATAAGTAGCTTTGAAACAACCCATGCGTGCTTGAAATTGATGCTTGTTAAGTTCATAAAAGCTACGCCTGAAAATGACATGTTACCCTCTGTTGTGAAATACAAATGCGATAAGGTTCCTGCTTTGAATAGTTTAAGTTGGTTCATTAAGCGTTATTTCAAGTTAACGTAATATATATATATATATATTGTATATATATATATGTATATATGTATAGATATATATATATATATATATTTATATATTATATATATATATATATATGTATTATATAATATATATGTATATATATATATATAATATATATATATATATATATATATATATATAATGTATATATATGTATATATATATATATATGTGTGTGTGTGTGTGTGTGTGTGCTTATATATGCTGTATCGAGCTGCTGGATGGTTGCTGCTCGCTCGGTAAGTTTACACGTAGCTATTTCATTTGATGTTTATGATATTATGCTGTGGTTATGGAATTGAAAACCGAGTTGGTAGTCGGATAACTTAAGGATAAATTGTTGAGAATTTTGAGGTCCTTTGTGGTCGGTGTTGTGTAAGGACGGAGCCCGGGTAGTTTTTAAACGCAATTGTGTGGATTGCGAGGCCGTGTGTGGCTTATTCAGTTGAATTGATTATAAAGTGTTCGAATGTGTTACGTGTAATCCCCCTTCCCTTTATGTCATCAAGTTTCTTGTTGCGAGTGAAGGTGTGTTTGAAAAAGAAAGTTTTTCATGGTTGTAGCTAAAAGTAGCCATGACTATTAGCAATCGATGGCCTATTTAATATACGTATATAGTTTGGGAGTGAACTCGCTTAAACGGGGAAATCCCATTTAGATAAAAAGAGAGTGCGATGTACGAAAAAGGATTTCGCTATGAGAGGCAGCAAACGTATTGGCCGTTATGGCTCACATGCTTTAAATTGGCTAAGATAATGTGTTTTGGACAATATGATATGAATGGTGTTAGCCTAGGGGATAAGTCCTGGTACTAGGAAACCCTAGAAGACTCTAACGAGGGTAATGGTCCAATATGTTACATGTAGCCGACTCGGGAGTAAGAGCTTAAGCGTGAGCATTAGGTCTCACTATGGGATTGAGAATAGATCTCACCCAATCAGCATCCTATAAAAATCTTATGCCAGATGTATTTTCCTCATAAGCGAAGAAAAGCAGTCGGCATTACACCATTTCAAGTATTTCAAAAAGAAAGTTTTTATGGGCCATTAAGAGGATAGATTGATTGAAACATGAGAAGTTTATAAGGGTCCTATTAGGACCAATACTAAAGAAATTCTTTTAAAGAATATGAGCCCTAAAGAGGTTAAGAAAAGAGTTTTTATGAGCCTAAAGAGGCTAAGTGAAGTATGTTCAGAAAAAGAAAGAAAGATTTTATGCATATCATGTGATTGAGATTCTAGGTGTAGTATGAATAAAATCTCATGCACAGCATGGCCATATCCTTATAATACATCGCGCATATGAGTTTGAATGTACATGTTTAGCTAATGAAAGCTCCCTGTATGATCTCTACTTCATGTGTGTAAGCATCTCATATGAGTGAATTAGACAGATAAAGCATAAATCACGAATTATATCAAGTAACCTATGAAAGAAAGTTCTATGCTTAGCCTCGTTGCTTGCTTATGTGTTTGATTGCTTGTTAGTAAAGGAACTTAGTCATTCAGGGACCTAAAAATGAGTTTGAATGGCTAAAATGAAGTTTATGGATAGTGATCCTTCCTTAAGAATCTACGAATGTCTAATATGATAGTAAAGTACAAATACGTTGTATGTGACTATTAAGGATATTACTGCCTATAACGGTTTTGGTTTCAAGGAGTCGAGGAATACTCACCGAGCGTGTGGTTACTCATCCATTACTCTTTCCTCTTTTTCCCCAGGTTTGCATTATGACAAGTAGAAGCCAAGTCACTTATGCCAAGATGGGTTCTATTCTTACTTGCAAGGTGTCATGTGTACCCATTTGAAGGGGTCTGACGCATTTAATGAAGTCATGCAATGTACTCCTAGAAATGTAAACGTTTGTAAACAAGTATTCTAGTTCATGTAGTATATTTAGTTTAGGGGTCGCTTTGTACAGCCATATGTGCCAACCATTTTATTAGTCAGTTGTCCTTTTAGTTGAAATCAGTCACGTTTTGGGATGTAAACTCTAGTATTTGGGTTGTGTGAACCGTTGAGTTGCATCTTTCATTTATCCTGTATTAAGGAACTATATTGTTTGAAGTACTTCGAGCGAGTTACTCGTAGAGTTATGAACTCTGGCACATAGTGGTTTAGCTTACTTTAGAATGTTATACGCTTTCGTTGATTTGCAGGGGTTCATTATAAGGCATTTAGCCTAGAAACGTTTACTTTTTAGGATAAACTCCGTCTATTTCGCCTTAGAATCTAAGCAGAAAGTTAAGAAAATGTCACGCTCCCGAGCCTAGGTGCAAGGGGTGTTTTATATATA
>JAKOGI010000673.1:351803-361803 GCA_029747015.1 Carnegiea gigantea
TTTGGGGGGGGGTGGGGGGGGGGGGAGGGGAATTATACATTAGTCTACTTAGTCACTTTTGTGTTAGTGAACTTGCACTTTTACATTATTCAAATTGGATGTATTCACCGTGGTAAACTTATACGTGTACTTTAGTGAACTTGCACATGTACTATAGTGAACCATGGCTAGTCATCATGGTGAACATGTACGTTTCTTAAAAAGTGAACCAAGTGAATGCCTGCCTTGTACATTCATTCTTGCGACTTAAGCCATGGACTTTTTAGTGAACTTTGCAGCCATATTTTGATGAATTTACATATTAGTCTACTTAGTCACCTTTGCATTAGTGAACTTGTACATTCATATTAATCAAATTGGATGTATTTACTGTGGTGAACTTATATGTGTACTTTAGTAAACTTGCACATGTACTTCACTGAACATGGCTAGTTATCATGGTGAGCATGTACGTTTCTTAAAAAGTAAACTAAGTGAATGTCTGCCTTGTACATTCATTCTTGCGAATTAAACCATGGACTTTTTAGTGAACTTTGCAGCCATATTTTGATGAATTTACATATTAGTCTACTTAGTGACTTTTGCATTAGTGATCTTGTACATTTATATTAATCAAATTAGATGTATTCATCGTGGTGAACTTATACGTGTACTTTAGTGAACTCGCACATGTACTTTAGTGAACATGGCTACTCATCATGGTGAACATGTACATTTCTTAAAAAGTGAACTAAGTGAATGCCTGCCTTGTACATTCATTCTTGTGAATTAAGCCATGGACTTTTTAGTGAACTTTGCAGCCATATTTTAATGAATTTATATATTAGTTTACTTAGTCACTTTTGCGTTAGTGAACTTGTACATTCATATTAATCAAATTGGATGTATTCACCATGGTGAACCTATACGTGTACTTTAGTAAACTTGCACATGTACTTAGTGAACATGGCTAGTCATCATGGTGAACATGTACGTTTCTTAAAAACTGAACTAAGTGAATGCCTGCCTTGTACATTCATTCTTGTGAATTAAACTATTCACTTTTTAGTGAACTTTGCAGCCATATTTTAGTGAATTTATATATTAGTCTACTTAGTCACTTTTGTGTTGGTAAACTTGTACATTCATATTAATCATGGTGAACTTGCATTAGTTAAGTTATACATTCATACTAATGAAATTGCATATGGCAAATTGTATGTTTTTTTATCTTGCAAGCTTTATGATTAGCGCGCTCTTAATGACTTGATTTTGTTTTTCATTTTAGGCAAAATGGTTCATACAAGAAGTAGTCAAAAATCAAAAAACCCTAGTGATTGTGAAAAAGATGTAGACATTGAAATGTACAACACTCAAAGTTATTGTGTAAATCATTTACTCAATTACGTGAATCTAAAATTAATAATTAGCACCTCTTTTTGGCAATAATAAGAAATAAGAATGGAAGAAATAATAAAACATCATCATGGTGAACTCACACATGTACTTTAGTGAACTTGCACATGTATTTTAGTAAACTTTTGTACTCATTATGGCGAACATTGTGCCTTTTAAAAGTGAATTCATTAAATCCCTTTTATATTTATTCAATACAAGCATATATTTGGGTTCAACTGATGTATATATTTATTAAATACTAATTAAATCTCTTTTATATGTTTTAATGAATTTATATATTTTTTTTGCGTTCAAATGATGCATATATTTGCAACAACTTTACTCATATGGTGAATTTGTATACCCTTGTTTTGAACAAACAAAGACCTTCCAAATTTTCCCTGACTTATTCTTTGTGGTGGAAGACTTTCGAACACTAAACCCACACAATTAGCTTATCTCTTGTAAAATGCTAGAGCGTTCTTAATATTTGGAAACCTCATTTTCAACTTAGGTATAAAGGATGCTTCCTCACAAACTGGAACCCACTCCCTTCCAGCATCAATGGATGAATTGGTCAGCATCGGTGTTAAATTATTCGAATCTATTTTTTATCAAAAAAACACGACAATCAACATCACTAGACATGTAATGCCACACATCATTATAACTAAATACAACAGGAAGCAAAAAACATGGTTTGTTGCATGGATGCATCTTGAAACTACAACATTTTAGCATCAATTCACCATAGCATACAAAAAGCAAACAATAGCATCACATACTTCCCAAAATGACAACAAGCAAGTTGAAACAAAAAAAGAAAATATGTATAGGTGACATTACAAGATGTTCTTGTGCTCTCTACCGCACAAGGATCACTTTGCAGGTGATCAGGCTTGGAATGCTTGGCATGCTAGGAATGTTGGTCTTTGTCACCAATACTTTGATCATCAACATTGCCACCTATGGGAATAGTTTGTGAAGTCGACATCTCACTGCACAAATGTTATCAAAGGTATCATCATCAAAAAAACAAAAACGGACATAAAACAAAACCTCAACTCTAAAATTTACCAATGTAATTGCCAATGTTCACCAAATTAATTTATGTAGTTCACCTAACCCCAATACTCAACTCATTGTCAATTGATTTTGGACTGGAATCTTATTAGATTTATATCCATAGCTCATTTTTTTAAATACCTTATTTATATAAAATTTAAGGTTTAACACGATATCAGAGTAAGACTGTTTGATCTTGGATTTACCATAGTCCCAATGTGATTATCTGTATGTATGTGTTCAAAATTGTTAGCAGTCTATACACACTTCTGGGTTTTTGACAAACAAGATTATACTATATTGAAGATTGAAGACACCTAAAGCATATCCATAAGCTCATGACTTACTCGAGCAATTGGACTTATATCATAGCTTCTTTGTTTAAAGACTCAATTTGTATAAATTTAACATAAAGTATGTTCTTAAAAAGAAAACGAAGAGGGAAACTGACTATGTAAGTGCCCTTTAACTTCTAACTAGATATTAACTAATATTATGTGCTTGGTGCAACCTAATATTCAATGCTATATTTAGTTTGTAAATGAGAAAATTCTAATAGTGAATCATAATACTACAAAAGTTAAAAACGGAACCTAAAGTCCTAAACCAAGAACAATTTGTAAGTCCAACAACATTGTATTATACACTTGCTGATAAAATTTCAGGTAAAACCCTTCTTTCAAGCGCTTATTGTAAAATAATTACTCAGTAGATGATACATATACATATACATCACCAAAAGCTTACACCAAAACTGTATCATACATTTATTTACCTCACAGCAAAACCAGACAAACACTTTCTATCAGTAACTTCTACTTCTGCTTCCTCTGCCAATTTTTTTGACTTTTTAACTTACTCACAACATACTACTGTATAATTTATGACCCTAATCAGCCACATAAAGAAGTTTCTTTGAGTAGCCAATGTTCAGCAATTCAATTTACATAGTTTACCTATCAATCTGACACTGCCACGCCAATCAGAGTAAAAACATGAACAAATTTCCTAGTTTTGATGATTAAGAGACTCAAATAAGAAGGGGAAAAGCAAGAACATACCTTTTGCTAAAATAGGTTATACTAGGTGGTTGTCAAAGCTCAAAAGAAACCCTAGATTCTTCACCCACGAAGCTCTACTCTTGGAGATCTAAAAGTGTGCAGCAGAAGACATGAATTTAATAAAACATCCAAATTTAAAGGCAAGCTAAACAAATCATCCAAATACTACCCCATAGAAAATCTAAAACATGACATATAATTCAACAAGAATGATAGAGAATCACTTACCTAAATTTGGCTAAGAGGAAAAACTCAAATGTCGACGTTTAGGTCTCCCGAATTGATACAAAAAAAAGGCATCAATCACCTAAAAAAAGCAATTAATCACACACTCCCTCTTTGGAATTCATCATAGAACTGGGGAAAGCAACCAACACTGAACTGAGCAAACAGATTCAGAGAAGAGAGACAAACAGCGCCGAGAGGAAGAAGGCCTCAAGAGAGATAGCCAAGCTACTTTCTCTCTCCTCTTGCTCATGAAAACAACCACGTGATTCTACTAAAAATTCTAACTTAAATCAGGACCGTTGGATCAGGATGAACAGTCCAGATCTTCTCTTTTCATTCTGCTCATAGGGAGCCTCTTCTCACCTGATCCGTGCCCATATACATATATACATATATGTATATTATATATATATATATTATATATCTATATATATATATATATATATATATATATATATATTATATATATATATGTATATGATATATATATATATACATACACACACACACATAACATATATATGTATACTTACATACATATATTTATATATGTGCGTATATATATATATATATATATATATATATATATATATATATATATATATATATATATATATATATATATATATATATATATATATATATATATATTGGAGCGTGAGCTAAATGGGCCGGATGTAGCTTGCTTGAGTTTAGTTGTAAATTTCCTCTTAGTAACAAGATATGACTTGATTTAAAGGGTAGGCCACCAATCAAGATTACGGATCCACTAAGAATTGCTTAAAGGCTATGCCACCCACAATTCTATAAAGTATTCCACTCAAGACTCACCACCTTTGAGAAAGGATAAAGAGAACTTAAGATTTTGGAGAGGGAAAGCTTTAAGCTAATTTATATGATTCAAATCTGGAAATTACATCCTAAGGCCTCCCTTATATAAGAAAGCCTTGTACAAGCTGAAAGAAGCAGCAAAAGTGGCTTTCCAACGTCTAAAAAGCAAAGGGAAAAGCAAAAAGCAAAGCAAGTGCAAAGGTGATAGTGACATGATGTCCTGTCACTTTCAGTGCACAACCTTCAACTTCTATTAGCTATAACTTCTGCCACACTTAACCAAATAAGCTCAAATAAGTGTTGTTAGAAAGCTTGGAAAGTCTATTTTCAGATGGCTTGAGTGAGAAGGAATTTGGAGCTACCGTTTGGACGTTGTAGCTCAAAATCTCCAAGTGGTCCAGACTGGATCAGAATCTGCAGCTTGCTGAAAGTGACTTCATTTGACCTATCTCCCAATGACTTAACCTAAAACTATTTTTATGTCCTTTTAGCTGACATAAGAAGGTTCCCAAAATGTGGGTTTGTAGAATTTTAAACCCATACTAAGCTTGTATAATAAAGCCCATAAAACCGAGTTTAAATCGGGTTAAATTGCAACTAGCATATACCTTGTTGTTTTAGGACTTTCTTATTATCTCCGAGAGTTTGACTTCATTTTGATGGACAAAAACCTTTAAAAGGCCTCTTGACATTCCCAAAATAGAAGAGTAACACATTCCAAAGGTTTAGGATGAGGTTGGAATTGAAGCTCCAAATCAGCACATGGGCCAAGTTCCCTTTGATGGAGCTTGTGAGCATTAAGGAGGATGTGAGAGCTCACTTGGAACTTGAGTGAGCATGACACTTGCTTTATCCTTCCCTTCTTGATTTTGATTTGCCCTCAAATCATCACCATCTTTTTCATCATCATGGTAGGGTGTGAGATCACCCACATTATATGTAGGGGATACACCCATATCTCTGGGTAACTCTAACTTGTAGGCATTATCATTCACCTTCTCAAGGATCTTGAAGGGACCATCCCCTCTTGGTATGAGCTTGTTTTTCCTTGTTGATGGAAACCTTTCTTTTCTCAAGTGTAACCATACCAAATCCCTGGGCTTGAAGGTGATAGCCTTACGGTGCTTGTTTGCTCTTACCTTATACATCTTATTAGTCTTCTCAATCTTTGCCCGAATTTGTTGGTAAAGCTTCTTCATCTCCCTTGCTTTCTCTTCGGCCTCACAACTCACTCTTGACTCAAGTGGGATAGGTATGAGTTCTAGTGGAGTTAGTGGGTTGATTCCATAGCATGATTCGAAGGGAGAGTGGGCCATGGCAAAGCTAGGAGTGCAGTTATATGCAAATTCAGTATGAGAAAGCTTGAGATCCCACTCTCTAATGGTTTTGCTCACCAAACTTCTAAGCAAAGTAGCAAGAGTCTTGTTGGTGACTTCGGTTTGCCCATCCGTTTGAGGATGGTGGGAGGTACTATACAAGAGCTTAGCACCCAGGAATCTCCGCAAACACCTCCAAAAGTGGCTAAGAAACTTTGTGTCCTGATCTGACATAATATTCTTAGGGATGCCATGAAGCTTAAAAACTTCTTTGAAGTAGAGGTGAGCTATGTGAGATGCATCATCCTTCTTCTTACATGGAATGAAGTGAGCCATCTTTGAGAAACAGTCCACCACTACCATAATAGCATCCTTACCCCTTTGAGTCCGTGGAAGAGCAACTATGAAATCCATGCTCACATCTTCCCATGGACCATTAGGGATAGGCAAAAGAGTGTACAACCCTTGGTGGAATTGACTCTTGGTCCTTTGACAAATAGAGCACTTAGAAATCACCTCATGAACATCACCTCCCTTGTGAGGCCAAAAAAAGTGTTCCTTGAGCATGTCAATGGTCTTATTGTTCCCAAAATAACCAGCTAGACCTCCTCTGTGGACTTCCTTGGCAAGAAGCTTTCAGATAGGTCCTTTTGGGATGCAAAGTTTGTTACCCTTGAATAAGAAGCCCTCTTGAAGAGTATAAGGGCCATGCTTGCTGCCCTCTTAATCATTGAGGTAGGGTTTGAAATCCTCATCCTCTTGGTAGTGATCACGGATAAATTGGAAGCCTAGGACCCTTGCTTCCATCACGGCTAGTAGAGAATGCCGCCTTGAAAGAGCATCCACAACCACATTGGTGCTCCCCTTCTTATGCTTGGCCACAAATGAGAAACTTTGCAAGAACTCAACCCATTTAGCATGTCTTGGATTGAGTTTGTATTGGCCATTCAAATACTTCAATGCCTCATGGTTCGAATGGAGCATAAACTGTTTTGGCCTTAAGTAATGAGGCCAATGATCAAGAGCTCTTACCAATGCATAGAACTATTTATCATATGTTGAGTAGTTCTTCCTTGAGCCATTAAGTTTCTCATTAAAGTAAGCAATAAGGCGTTGGTCTTGCATGAGGACAGCCTCTATGCCAAGTCCACTTGCACCACAATCAACTTCAAAAAGCTTGTCAAAATCGAGAAAGGCTAACATCAGGGCCACACATAGCTTGGCTTTGAGCTTCTTAAAGGCGACATGGGCTGCCTTAGTCCACTCAAAGGATCCCTTCTTCGTGCACTCGGTAATGGGGGCCGTGAGGGTGCTAAACCCTTTGATGAACCTCCTATAGAATGATGCCAAGCCATGAAAGCTCCTAACTTTGGTGATGGAGGTAGGAGTGGGCTGTGACTTAATGGCTTCAACCTTCGCTTGATCCATGGAGATACCATCCTTGGAGACAACATACCCTGAAATGGTGACTTGGGGTGAAAAGAACTCACATTTTTCCAACTTGCCAAAGAGCCTTTGAGCTCTCAAGACCTTGAATACTTCTTTTAAGTGGTATAGGTGGTCCTCTTGACTTCTGGAGTAGATAAGAATGTCATCAAAATAAACTACCACGAATCTTCCAAGAAAAGGCCTTAAAACCTCATTCATCAACCTCATAAAAGTGCTAGGGGCATTGGAGAGGCCAAAGGGCATCACTAGCCACTTATAAAGCCCACCCTTTGTCTTGAATGCCATTTTCCATTCATCCCCTTCCTTCATGCGGATTTGGTGATACCCACTTCGCAAGTCAATCTTGGAGAAAATAGAAGAGCCATGTAGTTCATCAAGCATGTCATCAAGTCTAGGTATGGGGTACCTATACTTGATAATAATGTTGTTTATGGCCTTACTATCGGCACACATACAAAAGGTACCATCCTTCTTAGGCACTAACAAGGCCGGAACCGAACAAGGGCTCAGACTTTGACATACATAGCCTCTAGTCATCAATGCATCAACTTGCCTTTGGAGTTCCTTAGTTTCTTAGGTATTACATCTATAGGCAGCCTTGTTGGGGAGTGGAGCACCAGGAATAAGGCCAACTTGATGCTTAATGCCTCGGATTGGAGGGAGGCCAGGTGGTAGGTCTTGTGGAAAGACATCTTGGTATTTTGAGAGGAGGGGGCAGACTAGGGGGTGTAAAGGAGTCTCTTCCTCACTTTTGTTGCTTTCAAGCATGAGTAAAGCTAGAACTTACTTACCCTTGCTTAAAGCTCTCTCAACCCGTGTTTCACTCAACATGAGAAGGTCTCTCTTTTTCTCACTTCCCACCTCGGGCTTAGTTTTGTGGACTTAGTTTGGAGGTAATGGGTTTAAGACTATCTTTTCCTTATCAATGATCAAAGAGTAAGTGTTCTTGAACCCATCTTGTATGACATGTCTATCAAATTTCCAAGGCCGACCCAAAAGTATATGACATGCACTCATGGGTACCATATCACAAAGCACATTATCTCTATACTTTCTACCAATTGAAAAAGAGATGAGTGCTTGCTTAGATATCTTAATGTCACCACCATCATTGAGCCATTTGAGAGAGTATAGCTTGGGATGTGAAATGGTAGGAATGCCAAGCTTTTCAATGAGTGTAGTTGAGGCTACATTAGTGCAACTTCCACCATCAATGATCAAGTTGCAAACCTTGTCTTGTATGGTGCACCGGGAGTGAAAGATCATATCTCTTTGAGCCTTGTCATAAGGAGTGTCTTGGGTGTGTAAAACCCTCCTCAAGACAAGTAATTCACCTTTATCGGCCTCAAGTTGAGTCTCTTCTTCCACGTAGTTCAATTCTTCTTCATGAGCTTCCTCTTGAGTCTCGATCAATAGGGCATCTACTTCTTCAACCTCTTGCATGGTCATGACCCTTTGGTTAGGACAATCATATTGGAAGTGCCCATACCCTTGACATTTAAAGCACTTCTTGCCCTCAAGCATCTTAGGCAACTCCTTTGGTGAAGGAAGAGCAACAGACTTGCGCTTGTTAACCTGTGAGGTGCCTTCGAGTTTAGGAGGAAGGAAGGGCTTGAATGGAGGTTTTGAACTTGCTTGCTCCTTTGGAAATGGCTTGATAAAGATCTTCTTTTACTTCTTTCTCGTTTTAACCTTGAGAGCTAGGTTAAAGACATCATCCAAGGTGAAATAGGTTTGAAGCTGCACCTTTCTTGCAATAAGAGGGTTTAACCCATTGAGGAACCTAGCCACGGTTTGCTCTTAGGGTTCATGGATGCCTCCCCTCAAAAGGAGTTGCTCAAACTCCCTCATGTACTCACCCACACTCATATTGTTTTGCTTGAGTGAGAATAGCTAGTTGTAGATGTCTTGCTTATAACTCTCGGGAAGAAAGCTCTTGTTCATAAGAGACTTAAGCTTCTCCTATGAGTTAATCTTCCTTTTTCCTTCCCTAGCCCTTTGCTTATTAACATTTTCAAACCACAAGGAGGTATACCTTATAAGTTTAAGGCTAGAAATCTTGAAACTCTTCTCATCATCATAGCCTTTAGCTTCAAAGATTCGGTCTATGGCTCGAACCCATTCAAGGTACTCATTGGGATTCAAGTTACCATTGAACTCCGGGGGCTCAAACTTGATATCTCTAAACTCATCCATAGGAGGTCTTCTACCTCCCCTTCTTGGATTGCTTCCCATACTTGAGTCACTTGAATAGTCACCTTCATCCTCATGACCATTTGGTTTTGGGGCTCATTGGTCTCCTTGGAGGGTAGTGAATTGTGCGGCCAATTGCTCAAGTTGCCTACTAACTTGGGTCACACTTTGTTGTAGGCTTTGGATGGCATTATCTTATCTCATCATATGAGCTTGTTCTAATCTTATACCCCTTGGTACCCTTCCTGGTTGGGGAGAACTAGAGGATGGGTCCCCTTCATTAGACATGGTGAAAGTGAGAAAGGAGAAGAGGAAAGGTTAGGGTTCGGAAATAAGGAGGCACGGCCGTACTAGGGATGCACGGTGTGGAAAAAGGCTGGGAGAGGGGTGGCACGGTCGTGCTTGGAGGCTCGGGATGATCGTGCTGCAATTCTGGAGCAAAGTGCGGTGGCACAGTCGTGCTAAACCGCACGGTGTGAC
>JAKOGI010000673.1:369303-384914 GCA_029747015.1 Carnegiea gigantea
TCCTCTGGTCGGCTTGGCAGGTGCACGCCTATCCATAGATCGTAACTGTATCAAGAGATTCACTATCAGATAATAACTAGTAATTGCAGTTTACACTCATCTCAATCACTGTTTTGTTTTAGCTTAAAATGAATTGCAAAGCGGCGCCTAATTAATTTATGCAGTGATCATTTAATAATAGAGGAATGCATGTACTGAGCTTCGGCTCATATTTTGAAATGTTTTTCATGTTTTGTTTTAAGGAAATGCTCAGTAAATCACCCTCATGTTAGCAAACCAGCTGAAGAGAATAAGTTGAGCAAGGAAATCTGGAGGGATCAATCAAAGATATAGTACATGCCTATTTTGGAGTCGTATTTTGAAATCTTCGGTGGATGGAGGTGTAGATTATGATGTGAATTACTTTACTATGGTGTATAAACCATATTTGGGATTAACAATCAATGGTATATGGTTCGATAATGTGTGAATGTGTATGGTTGAAGCTATGCCTAATTATGTTATTTCTAGTACACATACTTCAAACCTTGTCCTTTTGGACGACTGTAACGCCCCTATCATCGAGTTTATTAGTCATAATACAGGGATTTATTAAGAAGAATGCAAAGAGTGGAACATTTTTAATTTGAGGGCATTACAGTTTTGGTGTGAGAGCCAGGTTGATTTTCTTTGTTGAGATATGGAGTACGGAGAATAGAGATTGGAGGTTGAGAAGGTTTGTTGGTGAAGGTTATTAATACATCGAGTTTACTAGTCATAGTGTTATGGTCCATACACATAGGCTGTTGTGGACCTTATCTATAGTTGGCCCTTGGGTCGAGTTTAGGACCTGATATCATGACTTTGTGATGACTCGAGTCTTAGGATGGGACAAACCTAGATTTCAGTTTCGTGAGGCTTAGCCTAACATTATCACCGAGCTGTTATTAAGGGGGGAGTTTGAGCTAAGACAGAATAATATGGACATTCTGCAGTATATATTTTCATTATACTTTGTATCTCCCCCACTATCACCACTTGCACCGAGCACTCCTCAGCCACCTGACAACCCAAAGCCATCGGGACGTAGAGAGGGGATCCCTGTATCTGATGGATCAAATCAAGTCCACATTGTTATAGATCTCCCTGATATACCATAGTTTAGCTCTGATGGTGACCTCATGGAAGACTCAGAGAAGGATCCAGAATTGGAGGAGCATCAGCTTGATTATGATGATGAGGATGCAGAGATTGGTGCTTCAGACAACAGTTTTGAGTCGGGCAGGGAGTCTAGGGATGAGTCTAACCTAGACTATGATCCAACTAGGGATCAATAGATGTATTCATATTATATGTTGGCATCTCAAATACATTAAGTTTTTAGCCCACATGTATATAGTATAGCCAGTTGGATAGATGAATTTTATGCAGGTTATGACATTGCATATAGTTAGATAGATATTTCCGATTGTGTTGACTAGTCCTGCCTAATTTTGGGCATATGACGGACTTAGTCTATTGGGGCTAAGTAGTATTTTAGTTAGGAGGTAGGTGCAAAGGTTGACCTTGGGTGGTCCGTTGGATGTGATATTCTTTGTGGAACCATCTATACGCATGTGCGCGAGCAATTATGGTAATGATAAAATGAAGCTTTGTGTTATTTTTAATAACACTTGGGCTATGCTAGTTGTATTTGTTGTGTATGTGTATCTTATATGTTGGTTGTAGTCAGTTGACTGAATTATTCAGCTGAATGGATAGTCAGAACATCAGAATATGTATAAAACAATACAGAAACCCATATGGAAGAAAATTCAGATCATAGTCAGGGCTTAGGTGACCAAGTTTGTCTAATATGCCAATAACTCTTAGTGGAATGCACTCAATTCCCCTTGAGTTGGTTAGCAGTATGGGAACTCTAATTATTAACAGACCTTGGTGTCTGAGCTTATGAAATGAATAGCCCCAGTACCTTCCGAAATCCCTCATAAAGTCATAAAGTCAATAAATTAGCATATATAGTGGGCGATGTAACCCTAAAGTATATGATGGAAAGTATGACCCAGTGGAACTAGAAGCATGGATTGGAGGGATAGAAAAGATTTTCACAGCAGTGGAGGTTCCAGATAATAAAAAGGGGAACATTAGAACATTTTACTCGACCAAGGAAGTTGACCGAGTAAGGAGCTCTGAGCGACCGTGTAAACCAGCAGAAGCCTACTCCTACTTCTCCTAAGAGTCATCTTACAGGTCTAGCGGAACCTTGTGAGAAATATGGAAGAACTAACCACACCACTCCTGAATGTCGAGTGGGAAATAATAAATACATGTGGTGTGGTAGCCCGAAGCACCTCATTGCTACATGTCCTAGAAGATTGAAGGCCATGGACAAGGGTTCCCACTTCCAAGGCCCACAGCTGTAGGAATGGCATATGTGTTTAGCAAGAAAGAAGCTGCCACCTTTGGTACAGTATTTACTAGAACTCTTTTTTAATTTCAACGCCATTTTGTGTATTGGTTGATTCAACTGCCACTCATTCATTTATATCCACTTGATATGTCATGCAACTGAGCATTAAAAATAAGGAGGTAGAAACCAACTATAGAATTAAGCTACCCAATGACTCTGGAGTTTAGTGTCCTATCTCTTATAAACCCGTTCTAATTACTATTGGTGGGATAGTATTCCCTAGAGTTTTAATTCAATTTGACTCGCCAGACTTTGATATCATTCTGGAAATGAGCTGGTTATGTACTCATGGTATCAATATAGATTGTGAGGACCTTAAGGCTATTTCAAGGGATGAATAAGGGAAAGAAATATGTTTTATGGGCAAAGAAAGAAAAGACTTTGTCATTTAAATTCTGTTATGAAAGCAAGTGAGCTCTTATGTCAGTGATATATTGGGTATTGGTGTTATGCTATTGACACTCAACGACAAGAAGAAGAAGCAGAAGATATCCCTATAGTTTGTGAATTTAGAGATGTTTTCCTAAAGAGTCACTGGGACTACCCTGCAAAGAGAAATTGATTTTTGAGATTGAATTAATCCTTAATGCCCAATGTATCTCTAAAGCCCCATATCATATAACCCCAAAAGAGTTTAGAAAACTGAAGATTCAGTTAGATGAGCTATTATAGAAGGGATCTACCTGATCAAGTGTGTCACCATGGGGTGCCCCAGTTCTATTTGTAAAGAAGAAGTGTGGAACCTTCAGGTTATGTGTCGATTACATGGAGTTCAACAAAATCACCAATAAGAACAAATATCCATTACCCCGAGTAGATGGTTTATTTGATCGATGTAAAGAGTAGGAGTATTTTCCAAGAGTTATTTAAGATCAGGATACTATCAATTTAGGATTTACCTAAAGACGGAAAACTATGAATTCACCGTGATGCCTTTTGGCTTGACCAAAAGCCCCTGCAGCCTTTATGGATCTTATAATTATAGTTTTCAGACCCTATTTGGGAAAGTTTGAGATGGCATTCATAGACAATATCTAGATTTACTCCAAAGACAGATACCCATTTGGCAACGGTGTTGCAGACCTTAAGGAAGCATCAATTATATAGTGAATACAAGAAGCATGAGTTCTGGTTAGAAAAAGTGGTATTTTTGGGACATCTGGTTTCAAAGGAAGGGATTAAGGTTGATTTAAAGAAAGTGAAAGCAATTACAGAGTGCCCAAGGCTCACTAATGTTATTGAGATTAGAAACTTTTCCGGTTTAGCAGGGTATTATCGAGTTCGGGAAAGATTTGTCAAAGATCGTCTTCCCTGACCAATTTGTTGAAGAAAGCTACAAGTTAGCAAGAAGACAAAGTGTTAACTTATACCTCCCTATGGTTCCAGGCTTATGAGAGAAAAACACCCTACCCATGATCCAAAACTAGCGCTTGTGGTTTTTACACTGAGAATTTGAAAACATTACTTATATGGAGTATCTTGTAAGATCTACACTAATCATCAAAATTTGAAGTATATCTTTACTCAGAAAGAACTCAATGTGAGACAAAGGCGTTGGCTGAAGTTCGTTAAAGATTATGACCTGCAGATCCAATATCACCTAGAGAAAGAAAATATTGTGGCAGATGCGTTGAGTAGAAACTCACAACATAGCTTGAGTACAGTAGTGATTACTCAGCTAAACCTCTTAAGAGGGCTTGAAAACTGGTATTCAACTAGTATCACATAGGCAAGCAAACGACTAATTATCATCACTTAGTTTACCCTATAGCCCTCCATAATGGAGGAAATCCGAAATACTTGGGGAGTCAAAAGACTGGCCCAACTATATGTTAAGGAGATAGTCTGATTCCATGGAATTCCAACAGATATGGTATCAAACGGGGATCAGAGATTTCAATCCCATTTTAGCAAGCTCTTCAAGAAGCCTTTGGACCCAAATTGAATTTTAGCAGTTATTATCATCCTGAGATAGATGGGTATACTGAAAAAGTGAATCAAATTCTAGGAAACATACTGAGAGTTAGTATACTGGAGTTCCAAGGGATAACGAGAAGATGACTTACCATTGATGAAATTTTCTTACGGCAATGGTTACCAGTTCGCCATTAAAATGGCCATTAAGGCTTTATATGGAAGAAAATGTAGCACTCTTTGTACTAGAGTGACTTAGATGAGACATTGACCTAGGATCAACATTTTGCATTTGAAGAAATCTTGCAGCCAATGTTATGAAATCGCTAGTAGAGAAAATCCATGTAATAACCCGACCCTAACCCATATTTATTTATTTCAATCATATTTATTTACTTAATTAATCATGTTTATTCATTTAATTTATCATATTGATTGACCTGATCACTCATGGTTATTTGTTATCATGTTTATTAATTCAATTACATCCAATTTGTTTATTTGATGAATTCCATCATGTTATTTAAATTTTCCACCTTCATTTATCGTATTTAACCACCCCGGTTGGGAGATATTCCATTTGGGTCCCATTTTGCAATTCAAGTTTCATTAATCGTTAATTCAAGTTTTGTTGATTAACTAAATATTGGGTGAATCGATAGTGGGCCTCAATAATTATGGTTTAATAATAATAATAATAATAATAATAATAATAATAATAATAATAATAATGATTATTATTATTATTATTATTATTATTATTATTATTATTATTATTATTATTATTGTTATTATTTTTATAACCTTGCAAAAATGTAATTTTAAGTTATGAAAATTCAATCGCATACAGTTTACTTTCCTTCCCGGGCCCAAACCGTATAAGCCCAATTTAGGCCCAACAAGTTGCCACTTGTTCTACTTAGTTAATTGCCCTTGATTAAGTCTAATTTATCTTTAATAAAGTAGCTTTATTGCATCAATTTTCAGCCAAATATATCACTCACTTCATTTTACACCAAGCAATTGTATCAAGGCAAAAATATCAAGACTTCTCTCTCCTCTCTCACTCTACCTCACTGCTCCCTCACGGTCGCCACTAGACCAGCCCGTTTCAGCCGCCACTTAGCCACTAAATAGCCACCAAACAACCACCAATCACCACCCCAACCACCACTCCCACCCCCACAAGCATCAAGGATCATTCACACTTCCTTTTTCCAAGCTCAAAGTGAGTAATCTTGACCTTGATCTTGTTAGTTTTGATTTTTATTTCAATTTTGTTTCTTATTTTGATGTCTTTGATCATTGATCATGATGTTTTGATAAGCAAAAAGAGGTATTTTGGTATTGATTATGGTGAAGTTGAGCTTGGAGCATGCTAGGGCTTTAAGATGATCATGTTCATGCAAGCTTAAGTTAAAACCCTGCTTATGGATTGATTTGTATATGATTTTGTAATCTTTAGTTTTATTGATGATTATGATGATGTTTTTGGTGATTTAGAATGATTTAAAATGAGAATTTATATGAAAAAGACAGCGGAAAGTCGAAACAGTAAGGTTGGAAATTTCAGCAAAATAAGGCAGAATTCATGATTAAACTGCTAATGATTGGCCCATTGAAAATTATTATTTTTGGTGGGTAGATATTTCAGTGTGTTAGCTTTCAAATACCTCTTGAATCGCCTCAATCCGAGGTCTGTGGAAAAAGTTATGGTCATTTTACCAAACCTGCGCAGAATGAGATCAAAATTGATACACTTGTGTTTTAGTCTCATTTTGGGAATCCTATTATGGGAATCATGTTTTGTATTGTAAATGAAAGTTTTTGGAGACTTCTTAATCTTTTCATATTGGGGTTTTAGGTCTCCATTTGAGGTCTAGAATGAAACATATGAATTTTTGAAGTGAACTGACCTACTTTGGTGTAAATCAGGTTATTATCGCAATTTCTGTACAGTGTATACTTGGAGGAAAATTCTAAAAATTTTACTATAGATTGTTCATATTATTTTTGAATTTTTTGTAAGATCTCATGAATTTTGGTTAAGTATTTTGAGTTTGGTGATTTTTGGAAGCATTTTGAGTAATTGTATAAAGAGCAATAATAAAGATTAAGCGAGATTGATCATGCACTCATTTGGTGTAATTTGGGCCAAGTCATTTAAGGGGGAAATAAATATTCATGAATTTTATGGAACTTTTAGCTTGATTAATGAGAAAGAATAAGATGAATATACAATTTGGGAGCTTGTTTATGAGCTTTGAATCAATTATGGATTTTACAAAGAAAATACTAAGTTTAATGAGCTTAATAGCTTCTAACGAGTTCAATGACTCATTTGGGGTGGAATTTTATATCTAATGGATTTATGAAGGAAATATGAGAAGTGGGAGAGTTGTGACTCAGAAACCATATTTATCAAACCAAGTTATTGCAGTTTGTGCTATTTAAACCAAGCTATACATCAGCGAGCCTTAAACTCATATCAGCAACTTATTTCAGAAAAGGCCATAACCATTCTCTCAATTATCACCATCAAGGCCTTTTCCTCTGTAATCTCATTTATCTCGTTGTGGACTATTTTACTTCTATTTACTTTATATTGGATTTAATTACTTTCATCAATTCAGTTTTGAAGCTATATTAAAGTACTCGTTATGTATACCATTTAATTACTCAATTTCTATTACTTTTACTTACTCAATTATGTGAGTAAGGATCATTTACTGACTACACATACTTACAATGACATTTATGAAACAGAGTTGAGGCCTAGTTATCGTTCCCCGTTATGCATAAGTGTTATCAAGTTAGAACATATTTATCAAGTCAGATGACATTTATGAAACAGCTGACTTGAATCAAGTCAGATGTCTTTTTTTAAAGACTCAAGGTACGTCCATTGTCTGTATCTTCAGAAAGCAGATCATGTTTATCAAGTTACAACTCTTAATGAGTTTATCAATGAATCAGTTTAGACAGTGATTTGTCATTTAACTTGTGACCCCGTCAGTTATCATCTGTAGGGCGTCAGCCCATCATTTACCCGCGCGACTTCAAGCCAACTCTTGATCGGATTGGCAGGTGTACACCTATGTATAGATCATATCAGTGCAAGGGGTTCACATCCAGATAATAATGAGCAATTCAGTTTCATATTACCTCCATTTTCATTGTTATTACCAACTAAATGAATTGCAGAGATGGATACCCATCAACAGTGTTTTTATGCTCATTTTACAATACAGAAATGTATGTACTGAGTTTTGCTCATATTTTCGAATTGTTTTCATATTTTCCATTTTAGGTGATGAAGTATTACATGTTTGTCCATTTAGCAAGCCCTTTTGGAACTCGTCAGAAGCTCACAGTGGATTCAGCATAGCATGAACATTGGAATCGACCTTAGGGTCAAGTTACTTGTGTGGTATGGAGTGTGAATTAGTACATGGTATGGTTGAACTATTATGGACTTTGGTCTTAAAGTGTTTTAGTTTAATAGATTTTGTGATTGTGAGCACCAGTTGCAAAATTTAATGGTTTCAGTGAGCCTTGTCCTTATCAAGACGGCGGTAGCGCCTTCTATTATTAAGTCTTCCACTGCAGTTTTCTGTAAATCATATCTTTAGCATTTTGGGGGCGTTGCAATCCACATGAAATATCAAGGCAAAATGACAACAGGCATTGTCGGCAAAATCTTCTTTTGGATCATGAAGATCATCTTTAGTACTCGATGAGATAACAGTCATCAGGAGACTCTTGAAATGGACTACTGGGGGCTAGCTAAAAAGCTATGATTACAAAAGAAGGAGTCCTGTGGAGTTTTAGGTAGATGATAAGGTGTTTCAGAGAGTTTTACCTAGTAAGAGTATGAAGAGATTTAGAGTACAAGGTAAATTAAGCTAAGATATATTAAATCATATGAGATCATGGAAGGATTGAGCTTTGTAACTTATCAGCTACATCTGCTTTTAGAATGCAAGCACGTGCATAGTGTGTATGATACCACACAGCTCAGGAAGTACATTCCAGATCCTGACCCCGCTGTCGTATCTGAAACCATTGCAGGCAATGAGGATCCATTGTGCGAAGAGCACCCAGTCTAGATACTAGATCGCAGGATTAAGCAGCTATGCAACAAGCAGATATCCTTAGTCTAAGTGCCTGGGCAAACCACACATATACTTCCTCAGAAGCCACTTGGGAAAGCCGAGGATGAGATGCAAGTTCAAGTACACACATCTATTTGAGATGAACTTGCATGTTTTGTCAAAGGTCACAAGTTTTGAGGACAAAACTCTTTAAAGGGGGGAAGTTGCAATAGCCCAACCCTAAATCATATTTCTTTATTTAATTAAGCCATGTTATTAATTTTTTACATTTATTCATCTCATTTAATCATCCCAATTGAGAGAATTCATTTTGGGCGCAACTTTACAATTCGAGCTTCATTTACGATAACAATTTCGGATAAATCGATATTAGGTCCCAGTAAATATGATTAGGTGATTAAATTATACTTCATAATGTCACAAAAATTTGAGTTTTAACCATGCAAAAAAATTTGGACCCAAATTCATTAAGTTCGGCCCAATTTCATTTGGGCCCGATTTGCAGCTCGATTCATTTTGGGTTCAAATTTTGGCCCAAAAAATTTGGTGTAATTAAATTAAATTAAGCACCATCATTTATGCTTAATTTTAATTAGTAAAATGATATTTTTGGGGGCATAAATATCAGCAACATGCTTAGATAAGGTGAAAATCTTCAAGAAAGCAAGCAAAACACAAAGTCTTCTTCCTCTTCTTCTTTTCTTCCCCAAGCTATGGCTACCCAGCCCTATTTTCAGCCCTATTGTTGCTGTTTTTGATGGTTTCTGCCACTTTCAGCCACCACCAGCCACCATTCCCTGCCCTTAACATTACTAGCCACCATCCCCAACTCCTACCACCATCAAACACTACCTCCATCCTCTTGTATTCAAGCTTAAAGTGCGGTAAATCATAACCTAATCATGTTTAATTTTGGGTTTTTATGTTAGATTTGATTATGGATCATCTTATCTTGGCATAAACAAGTTTTAGTTTGATGTTTTATTGAGTTGTTTAAGTATGGAAGCATGTAAGAATTAGAATTATACTTGATCATACAAGCTTGATGTTGAAAATGATGAACCTTGTGTTCTTTGATTTAGTGTTATGATCTTTAATATACAAATGAATTTAAGGGTTGTGAGTGATCTTTTTAAATTTATTGTGATGGTTGGATGTAAGTTTGAGTTGGACTACGGTTTCAAGATTATGCATGATTAAGGTGGATTTTTGAATCAAGTATGTGTACTTGAAGAGATTTAGATGCAATTTAAAGGCTAGATGTGTTATTGATTTAAAATGATGATGTTATGTGAGTTTTGTCAAAATTTGTAACGCCCCCAAAATACTAATGATATGATTTATGGAAAACTGCAGCGGAAGACTTAATGATAGAAGGCGTTACCGCCGTCTTGATAAGGACAAGGCTCGCTGAAACCATTTAATCTTGCAACTCATGTTCAAATCACAATATCTATTAACCTAAAACACTCAAAAACCAAAGTCCATAATAGTTTAACTTCAATACAATCGACTTAATCATACTATGTTCTAACTCACACTCCACACTACACAAGTATATTGAATATAGATCCAACTTGACCCTGAGGTCGAGCCCAACATTCATGCTATACTGAATCCACTGTGAGCATCTGATGACTTCTAAAAGGGCTTGCTAAATGGAGAAACATGTGATACTCCATCAACTAAAATGAAAAACATAAAAACAATTCAAAAATGTGAGCTAAAACTCAGTACATGCATTCCTGTATTATAAAATGAGCATAGAAATGCTATTGATGGGTACCCACTTTTGCAATTCATTTAGTTCGCAATAACAATGAAAATGAAAGTAATATGAAACTAAATTGCTCATTATTATCTGGATATGAACCCCTTACAATGATATGATCTATACATTGGTGTACATCTACCAGTCCGATCAGGAGTTGGCCTAAAGCCGCGCGAGTAAATGATGGGCTGACGCTGTATAGATGATAACTGATGGGGTCACAAGTTAAATGGCAAATCATTATATAAACTGATTCATTGATAAACTCATTAAGAGTTCTAACTGGATAAACATGTTATGCTTTCTGAAGATACAGGCAATGGACGTACCTTGAGTCTTTAAAAATGTCATCTGACTTGATAAAAGTCAGTTGCTTCATAAATATCATCTGACTTGATAAATATGTTCTGACTGGATAACACTTATGTATAACGGGGAACAATAACTATGCCTCCACTCTGTTTTATAAATGGCATTGTAGGTATGTGTCGTCAATAAATGATCTTTGCTCACATAATTGAGTAAGTAAAAGTATGTGTAATAGAAATTGAATAATCAAATGGTATATATAACTTAGTATTTCAATATAATTTCAAAACTGAATTGATAAAAGTAATTAAATCCGATGTAAAGTAAATAAAAGTAAAATAGACTACAATGAGCTAAATGAGATTACAAAGGAAAAGACTTTGATGGTGACAAATGGGAGAGTAGTTTTGGCCTTTTCTGAAATAGGTTGTTGATATAGGTTTAAGGCTCGCAAATGTATAGTTTAGTTTAAGATAACAGTGAGTACACTAGATTGGCTTGATAAATACATTTGATACATTCTGAATTGAGTAAGTAATAGAGGTTTGAGGTCAAGAGAGATATTCAAAATAGCATAAATTGTAATAACTTGGTCTCATAAATATGGTTTTTGAGTCAAAAATTCTCCCCACTTTCCATATTTCATTCATAAATCTATTAGATATAGAATTCCATCTCAATGAGTCATTGAACTCAATAGAAGCTATTAAGCTCATTAAACTTGGTATTTTCTTTGTAAAATCCATAATTGATTCAAAACTCATAAACAGGTTCCCAAATTGTATACTTGTCTTCTTCTTTCTCATTAATCAAGCTAAAAGTTCTATGAAAGTCCATGAATATTCATTTCCTCCTTAAATAACCTTACTAGGCCCAAAATATGCAAAATAAGTACATGATCAATCTCACTCAATCTTTATTATTGCTCTTTACACAAATTACTTAAAATGTTTCCAAAAATCACCAAACTCAAAATACTCAACCAAAATTCATAAAATCTTATAGAAAATTTGAAAATAATATGGACAATCTACGGTGAAATTTTCAGAATTTGTCTCCAAGTGTACGCTGCACAGAACTTGCAATAACAGCCCAATTTGCACAAAAGCAGGTCAGTTCACTTCAAAAATTCATAACTTTCACCCTTGACCTCAAATGGAGGCCTAAAACCCCAACATGAAAAGAATAATAAGTCCTGAAGACTTTCATTTATAATATAAAACATGATTCCCATAATAAGGTTCCCCAAATGGGGCTAGAACACCAGTGTATCAGTTTTGGTTAAACCTATGCAGTTTTAGCAAAACTGCCATAGCTTTGTCCATAGAGCTCGGATTAAGGTGATTCAAAAGCTATTTGAAACATATCTCATAGATCTAGCTCCCGACCAAAATTCATTATTTTTCAACAAGCCACATATTACCAGTTTTTCCCGGACCAGGCCCCTGTATAGCTTGCTAACTACTTTATTATCCTCTTTTTTCACATAATTACCCTCTAAAATCACTTGTTAAAATTACCAAACCATGGGGTGACCCTCAACATCACTTTAGATAACCATAATTCATAATTTTACTTCATAATCATCCAAGATTTATTTTCGATCCAATAACATATCCAACATCATAAATCACCTCATGTGATCCACATGAACATATTTAATACAAAAACTCACTTAAATCAAGCATGATCATGAAAGCCCTAATTCTTGCTTATTCAAATGAACATCCAAATAATCATAATTGGCTTCAAAATGATCATCTGACATCATATTTTTTATGATTTATAACACAAATCACAACAAGATACATAAACAAGTTCAAACTCATGCTTGCTTAATTTCAAGTCACTTGATCACATTCTTGATCAAATACCCATATCTCCAAACTCAATAAAAATTGCATAATAACTATCAATTTGATCATCCAAACATAACCCGTAAGTAAAACAACTATAAAACTCAAGATAGAACAAGCTAGGGTTTTGGGTATGCCTTACTTTGTGCTTGAATAAGAGGGAGGAGGGAGCTGTTTTGAGTGATCTTGGTGGTTGGACATGATAGCTGGCAACAAAGGAAAGTCGGGTAGCAGGGAAGTGGCCAGAAAAGTGGCCAAAAACCACCAAAAATGACGGCACTACTGCCCCTGTTTTCTGCCAAAAGGGACGTGAGGAAGAGAGAGAAAATGGAGAGTTGGATTTTGTTATTTTTTGCTGAATTTTTGTGTGTAAAAATTGTCAATTAATAGCTACATGTGGTCGAAAATTTTCAACCCAAAAAGTAGCTTCTTGCAAATTAAAATTAGGTGCTAAAATAAGCAATTAGTGAAATAACAAAGTTAGCAAGGTTTTGGGCTTTTATTTTGGGCCCAACAAGCTAATTTTGGGCTTGAAAAATTATTTGAAGTGCTGCAAAAATTTTGCATTGCTCAGGATTAAAGTTTACCGAAAGTAAGAAAATAATTAGTCACTAAATTATACTCACCTAGGCCTAATAACGATTCACCCGATATTTAATCAATCAACAAAACCTGAATTAACAATTAATGAAATTTGAATTGTAAAGTGGGATCCAAAATAAAATATCTCCCAAGCGGGATGATTAAATACGATAAATGAAAGTAAAAATTTTAAAAACCATACTGGAATTCGTTAGATAAATAAATTGGGTGTAATTGAATTAATAAACATGATTTGGTTAAATAAATAACCATGACCAATTAAAGAAACAACCATGATTAATTAAAATAAACATGATTTAAATAAATAAATATGATTTAGGGTCGGGCTATTACAAAATTAGTGGATTATGGAAACTTCCGTAAGTGGCCAAAAGAGCTTATTTGAATTATTAATGCAAATAAGTGAGTTTATGGGAGCATTTTGAGTGTTACGTAAAGAAAAAGGGGCCCTTAGAGCTATAAACAGACCCAAAACAGGGGTCCCTTTACGAATAAACTGATATGATTGGTCCATTTGACAATCTTATTTTTGGTGGGTTGCTAGATCTATGAGTTATCTTTCAATTGCCTTTTGAATCACTTCATTACGAGTTATGTGGAAAAAGTTATGGCCGTTTTGCTAAGACTACGTAGGATAGACCCGAGCTGAGAACAGTTGTGTTTTAGCTCCACTTTAGGTATCGTGTTGTGCTAATTATGTTTTACACTATGGACGAAAGTTTTGAGGGACTTTTTAAGCTTTTCATATTGGGGTTTTATAGCTCAATTGGGGGTCAGGGGTGAAAGATATAAATTTTCTGAAGTAGACCTTCAAATGGTAACATGAGGGCAGAAAGAAATCATGGTATTTGCAAAAATTATTAGGTGTTTCCACATAATTATGGATATTGCAAAGAAATTATAAAGTTTAGTGAGTTCAATAAATTTCATTTTGTATAGAAGCTTACTCGGGTTGGAAAATCGAGTTAAATGGGCATGAGCATGAAATTACAGAAGTAAAGAAGGTAATGACACAAGCTAAAATTATACGAGCTTTCCTGAACCTCACAACGCCCATCTTATCATTAAACCTTCTGTAATTCATTTCAGAAACATCAAAAACCCATATTCCATTTGTATCCATTAAAATACTTCCATTATCACCTCAATTGTTTCATTTTGGTCTATTTTGCTTTAATTTGTTTTACTTCGAGTTCAATAACCCTAACTTATTTATTTTTCAAAATCATTTTAGTATAACTTATGTTATGTTGAATTGTTTGAGTTATGGATTCCCTTTTTATTAATTAATTTTCATGAAGTTACAAATTATGGGAGTGAAATTTGTTTACTAACTGCATTTACCTATAACTATATTTCCTAAGTAGAAACAGGCCTAGCCTATCGTTTCCCATTGGGCATAAGTGTTATCAAATGAGATTGCATTTTAAAGACTTTAGGTACGATTATTGCCTGTATCTTTAGGAATCAGCACGTATTGATCAAAATAATAATGTTTGGTAAGTACATCAGTGAATCACTTTAATCAGTGATTTGTCACATAATCAGTGACCCCATCAGTTATCAGTACAAGGCATTGCCCTTCAGTTACCCTGGGGCTTCAGGGCAGGTCCCTCGGCCGACTTGATAGGTGTACACCTATTCATATATCGTAATAGTATCAAGGGGTTCACCATTGGATAATAACTAGCAATTACAGTTGACATTCATCTCATTCACTGTTTTTGTTTTAGCTTAAAATGAATTGCAAATCTGGCACCCAATGAATTTATGCAGAGATCATTTAATAATACAGGAATGCATGTACGGAGCTTCGGCGTATATTTCAAAATGTTTTTCATGTTTTGTTTCAGGGAAATGCTCCGAGAATTGCCCTCATGTCGGCAAACAAGCTGAAGAGAATAAGTTGAGCAAGGAAATCTGGAGTGATCAATCAATGACATAGTTCATGCATATTTTGGAGTTGTATTTTGAAATCCTCGATGGATTGAGGTGTAGAGTATGAGGTGAATTACTTTACTATGGTGTATAAACCATATTTGGGATTAACAATTAATTGTTTATGGTTCGATAATGTGTGAATGTGCATGGTTGAAGTCATGCCTAACTATGTTATTTCTAGTACACAAACTCTAAGCCTTGTCCATTTGGACGACGGTAATGCTCCCATCATCGAGTTTATTAGTCCGAAGTCAGGAATTTATTAAGGAAAATGCAATCAGCGCAACATCTTTAATTTGAGGGTATTACAATACATACATACATTTATATACACACATATATATATATATATATATATATATATATAATATATATATATATATATAGATATATAGATATGATATATATATATAGATATATATATATATATATATAAATACACACACACACACATACACATATATATACACATATACATACATCCATATATAAATACATATATTTATGTATGTATGTATGTGTACACACACACACACACACACACACACACACACACATATATATATACACAAATATATTTATATATACATATACATATACATGTATATAAATATATATATACATATATATGCATATATATTAATATATATATA
>JAKOGI010000673.1:385014-395014 GCA_029747015.1 Carnegiea gigantea
ATATGTCTGTGTGTGTGTATGCACACACACACATATATATATATTGTGGGACCCACACTCTTTGTTTTCCGTTAAGCTAACTGTGTTACATTTTTACGTTATAAAATCGTATTTTTAGTAAGTATATGAGTTGAATGATTATTGATGTGCTTTTGGGAGCTATAATTTTATTAAAAAGTGATTATTATTGTTATTATTGATTTTGAAGTTAATTCTAGCTATTTGTGCCTTCAAATTATGTCAATTGTTTAATTTAGTCGTTATTCGGTTTATTTAGTCATTTCCCGAGTACGCTTAGGTTTTCAACTTTAGAATTAGTTTGTGGTTTTTTAAACCGAACCTAGACGTATTTGAGATCGAATTATCGACGAAGGGTCGTATTATCGATTCGAGATAGGTTATCAGGTACGAGATTAGAAATTATACAAGCAATTTAGTTGAATGGGCAAGTGACCAAGAAACCAAAAAAAAAAAAAAAAAAAAGAGTATAAGGGGCCGAAGCCCTTTATTTTTTTGAGGACACACGCACGAAAAGGGGGCGTTTGGTTTCTTTGGATTTCTCACAACCTCCCCGGCGACACCACCCTCCCCGGCGACCTAACAGAGAAGCGAGAGAGAGAGGGAGAGTGAGAGGGGGGGAGGCCGGCGGCGGGCTAGTGCCGGCCGTCACCTGGCTTGACGGGAATCGCAAGGGCAAGCAGAGATGAGAGAGGAAGGGTGATCGAGACAGCGAGGGGGAGAAGGGGTCGGACCATGACGACCAGGGTGGTAGTCGACGGCCAGCCATCTGTCGAAGGTGGGCTTGAATCCGGCGATGCGAATCAGGGACTTGAGGGTTAGGGTTTTGAACCCTCAGCACTATCACTACCAGGACTAACACATGGGACTCGAACCCGGCCTTAAATTGCCCAGTTAGCCCAGGAGTTGGGTCCTTTAGCTTGGATTCAAGGTGGGTGTTTCTCACCTCCTAAGTATTAGTAGTTTCAAAATCGTTTTAAGTTTTAAGTTGTGAAGCATGTTAAGTTTAGCTAGTTTATGCCCGATAGTGACTTCGAATCGATATATATTAGTTTAGTTGATTAATACTCGAAAGTGGCTGGTGGTGGTGCTACTGGTCCAATGGCGGCCTCTTGGTGGCTAGAAAAAGATGGCCTGGTGGCTGGAGGTGCTAAAAATAAAGAAGCCAGCAGCAAAAGGGGAAGCACGGCTAGAGGAGAGAGAATGAGGAAGATGATCTTGATATTTTTATAATTTTTCTTGGTTAAAAATGAGTTAAAATTTACTTGGTTGAATTTATCCCTGGCAAAAGCAAACTTAAACCAATGGAGATTTGACAAAACTCATGGTGATTAGTTAAATGAGTTGGAGTAATGCTTGTTGGGCCAATCGGGCCCAAATGTGCTTGGGTCCGAAAATTCATCTTATGCGATTTAAATAATTCATCGTTAGAAATTATTATTTTATTATTATTATTATTATTATCATCATCATCATCATCATCATCATTTTGAAAGCATTATGAAGAATAATTTAATGCATTAAGACATATTTATCAGAGCCAAATAACGATTCATCCGAAATTATTACATAAATAAAACTCGAATTGTGAAGTCGGGCCCGAAATAAATTCTCCCAACCGGGATAATAAATGACATAAATATATGTGGAAAATTAGTGACATGGCTTAATTAAATAAATAAACATGATTTAGGGTCGGGCTATTACAATGTCCCCCCTTAAAAAGTTTCGTCCTCAAAACTTATGAGCTTTGCCAAAACATGCAAGTTTATCTTAAATAAGTATGGGTACTTGGCTTTCACTTATTCCTCAGTTTCCTCCCAAGTGGCTTCTAAGGAAGTATGATTTGGCCAATGTACTTTGATTAAGGTTATCTGCTTGATGCGTAGTGGCTTAATCCTGTGATCTAATATCTGAACTAATTGCTATTCAAACGTGAGACCCTAAGTGACCGCAATGGGTCTAGTTAAGAGAGCATGGTCAAGATCTGAAATGTACTGCCTGAGTTATTAAGTAAGAAATACGTTAAGTACATCTCTGGGTTCAACAGGTAGGTGCAGTCAACAAGCTACAAGATTTAATTTTTCAATGAATCATAAGGCCCAATGTAACTAGTCCCTAATTGTCCTTGGATAGTCAGTCTCTTACTTACCTTTGACTAGAAAAGCCTTTTGAGATACTCTATAACCCATGTGAGACTTTTGTTGTTTCCTTGTTTTACCAGCATAACTCTGTTGTCGACCTTGTATCACTTCAACACGTACTTGAATTGTCTCCTTATTCTCGATGCTGTATTTAGCTTATTGTTTGAGATTATGCCCTTATCAAAATGTGCTCATCTTATGTTCTTAATGCATCACATGATCTTCCCTCATCAAGCTAGTCTAAGATCTCCTCTAAGTCTGAATTAGACGCTAGAATAAACATGGTCAGAGGTGAAAATGATGGAATTGGTAGTCAAGTGAGTCATTAGGAACAAAAGAAACAAATAATGAGACTAGAAAAGATTTATAAAGGAGGGGTTAACATGGGGTGGTTAGAATAAAGATAACAATAAGTGTATCATGAATTATGAAATATAATACCACAAGAATTTTGATTTATAAATATGGATCATAAAGGGTCCAATAAATAATCAACCAAGGAGAAAGATGGCCCGGTTATACTCGGGTTTAACTAATGAATTGAAAACAAGAAGACAAGCAAATGAGCTTCAACTAGGTGACTTTATAGCCACAACCAACAAGATAAGTAAAATAGACAGATTGGCAAGCAATGTGCAATAAATAAATAGATAGATTTGATAAGTAAAGTGCAATAGATGGACAAATAGATTGGACAAGCAAAGTGTAATGGATAGATAAATGAATTAGACAAGCAAAGTGCCATTGGATAAAAAAAATAGATTGAGCAAGCGACAATAGGAACATGCCTTTGCTCATTCGAAGCCAATTCGAGTACAACAATAAGATTAAATAGAGAATATGAAAGTTCATTTATCGGAATGTAAGATATATGTGTGGGAGTTAAGTTCAAAATAAAGAGAGTATGGGGATTATGACAATCGCAATCACCCACACCAATGAGAGTTGAATTACATTATGAAGTTAGAACAAGTTATATGAGCTTATCATTATGAATAAATGAGATGCAAGGTAGATGTGTCAATTGGCTCTCAACGAAATGAACTATAACTCATGATCATAAGATAAAGATGGTGAAGATCGAGAGCACTGCAATGTTGACAACCATATAAGGTTAAACAAAAATGTATTGCACATTTAACAATGGGTTTACAAAGGCACGGAAGATCACGCTAATGGGAAATATCGGGTTGAAATGCAAGGGAGATTAAACTATATTGGATAGTATCAAGTTTTGTAGATGAGACAAGCAAACTATTACAAGAATTACTATAAAAGGGCATTCTTGTAAAAAATAAACTGTGATTGCATAGTTTAGGTGTGATATCCGGACCTCAAATCATTCATGGAAATGACTTCTATTATTGGCCGTTAATCCCATAAATTATTTATTTGAGGTATAGGGAACTTGTTTCTGATAGTGATCTTGTTCAACTCTCTGTACGTTATACACAATCATAAGGTTCTGCCTTCATCTTCACACATGTAAAAGTAGGGTTTCCTATGGTGACACACTTGGTCAAATAACTACCTTCGGTAACAACTCATCTTATGAAATCTTTAGTTCTTTGAACTCTGCTGGGAGTCATATTATAGGGCCTCTGAAAATGGATTGAGCATCTTAAACTAGGTTGATCTGAAAATCAATGTTTCTGGGGGAAAAGAATCTTGAAAGTCCTCAAATGAAACATCTCTAAATTCACAAACTATAATTATGGATATGTATATATCGAGTGTGGTTGCATATCACTAATATTCAATGCATTCCTGACACGATAACGCACTTGCTTGTACAGTGTAATTAGGGCGGAAATAGGGTTTTTCTTCCCTCGGTCCATAGAAACATACGTCTAGTGTTTCCTCATTTCTCAAGCTAGCCTTAAGATCTTTACAAGTCATCTTCTATAAGTACACAGTCAGTTCATCCCTATAATGATAACAAGGGCTGCCGATCAAACTAGATTGAATGCATAATGAATATAGTTCTAACAATACTAATAGAGGCATATTTATAAAAGATAACACATTCAACTATCTACTACTCTTAGTAAACGTAAATGATAGGGGGACAATCTAAAGTATAAAGAGATGTGACTACGCTATGAACGGTTGCAAAGATATTTCTTTATTGGTTATAAAGGACTGGCATATAAGCTGAATGAATGAAAGGACAAAGAACCTGCATATACAAGATATACGGTTTATTCATGATGGTCATGATAGTAAAGTAAATGAACGATGTTATGAAGTTGACAGGGTGTATTAAGTACTGAAGGTGAAAAAAAATCTAATAGATTACCAAAGAGGCATTTGAAAAGTCATACAGTACTCATAGGTGAGTAAAATGATGAATATGAGGGTCAACACCACTAGAAGGAAAATTTTATTCATCTTGTGTTTGAAAGGCCAATACGTCAAGATGAAGGAGCCAGTCTTATGACTGAACATGAGGGCATCCATCAATAACATATTCTGCAGTAAATGGAAATCTTGGGTAGGCATATAAACTCCAAAACTGCTGGCAGATGGAAATAGCACGAATCGTTATTTACCATTAATAAGATAGACTATAGTAGTAAAGAAAGGATTGCCAAAATAACTTGAGTAATAATATGCAGCCATGGCTATAGAGTCATATGCCAACATGACGTTATGGTGCTATAGGAACACGAACAATATGGAAGAGTGCTCAATGACGGGGTCTGAAGCAACCAAAGCTTTGCAAGCAATAAATGAATAGTGCCCAAATAGAAGCAAGGAGTTAAAGTAGGTGACCGTAAAAATATGAACATAGTGATGACTGAACTGTAAGTAGAATGGGTCAAATATGCTTATGAAGAATTGTAAATCACACAGTAACACACACCAGGGGTCATTGTAGGCTCCATTATGAAAACAGGGAATTAAACGATTATGATTTTCATGATTTGAATCGCCTATAAGAAAGGTTTCTCAGATGTGTTTAAAGGACTCCCCACAGAACACATATGAGATTTTTCATAAACACTCCATTACAAATCAAGAGAGTGTTAGCGGTAAAGAAATGATGCCTCTGAACGATTCAAGGTAACTAAGGGAGAAATAAGTCAATGACAGGAAATAATGGGAGCATTGTTGATGTAAGGTATTAATATCAAGACCAGATAATTCCTATATACGGCAGCTTAATCTTAGTTGTACCACCCATGTAATGCTAAGTAGCACACCATAAGCTAGTAACTGTTATCATCAGACATAAGCAGTCATTGTAATGTTCATTTCATACTGGTTCACCTTAAAGATATTACCCCACAAGGCATTTCCTCCTCTAAAGGTTTACATCTAACTTATCACTGTATTTATCCCTTAAGAAGTTGCAAATGGCATCCCCACATCGGCTTTCAACCATTACTGTACCCAAGATCAGGTATATTAACATACGTCAATAAAAGTTTCAAATTTTGAGGCAAAACGGATAAAGTTTCGCCTAAAAACTAACTAAAACCCTGCTTAAAGCCTTACAATAGATACTTGAAATGAAAAGAAACACTTCAATAGCGCAATGGCCACACGCCGGAGTTCATAAATCAACGGGTCACACACCCCAGTGTGTACGATTGTAAAAATTTAAACAAATGAGAGAAATGAAACATACAGTACAACTCCCAAATAAATGAGAGCATGCCTCACTAACAGGTCACCCAAATGGTTCTGCACTTCACTTTGCTAATGCTCGAATCTCAGGATATTACCAAATGCTTGAATCACCCAAATGGAAATGGTTCCTCCTTATATGTCCATACATATGAACTTATAGTCAATAGCTCATTTAACTGGTCCAACATAATTCATATACACCTTGATAGCTAACTCACAAACACTTGATAGCTCATAGTGGCCCCTAAAACCTTAGCTCTGATACTAAATCTGTAACACCCCTAAATTGCTAATTACTCTATTCATAGATAATCGCAACAGAAGACTTAGTGATAGAAGGCGCTACTGCCGCACTGATAAGGACAAGGCTCACTGAAACCATGCCATCTTGTAACTCATGTTCACAATCACAATATCTAGTAAATTGAAACACTCCATATCCAAAGTCTATAATATTTCAATGTCAATACAATCAACTTAATCGTATCATGTGCCAACTAGTACTCCATGCTACACAAGTGTATTGAATATAGACCCAACTTGATCTTGAAGTCGATTCCAACATTCTTGCTGTGCCGAATCTACTGTGAGCATCTGGTGACTTCCAAAAGGGCTTGCTAAATGGAGAAACATATAATACTTCATCACTTAAACTAGAAAATATGAAAATAATTCAAAAATATGAGCTAAAACTCAGTACATGCATTCCTGTATTGTAAAATGATCACTGCGTAAATTGGTTAGGCACCTGCTTTGCAATTCATTTTAAGTTAAGATATTAAATAAGATGAATGTAAAACTGCATTGCTGGTTATTATCTGACAGTGAACCTCTTGTAACTATTGCACTCTATGGATAGGTGCACACCTGCCAATCCGATCGGGACTGGGCTTGAAGCTGCGCAGGTAACTAAAGGGCTATGCTCTGTAACTGATAACTAATATGGTCACTAATTATGTGATAAATTATTGATTAAACTGATTCATTGATGTATTTACCAAAACATTATAATTTTGATAAGTACGTGCTGATTTCTAAAGATACAGACAATGAACGTACCTGAAGTCTTTAAAAAGCAATCTCACTTAATGATACTTATACACTATGTGAAATGATAGACTAAGCCCTGATTTCTATTTAAGAAATATAATTATAGGTATATGTAATTCGTAAACAACATTGACTTTCATAATTTGTGATTGTAATAGAAATTCATTAAAAGACATCAATAACCCAAATAATTCAATAGAAGATAAGTTCTGCCAACATGATTTGGAAACTAAATGAATTAGGGTAACTTAACTCAAAGTGAAATAATGTTGGTGTAAAATAGACCAAGATAGAATAATTGAGATCATAAAAGAAAGACTTTGATGGTTATAATTGATCACGGGTTTTTGATATTTCTGAGATGGATAACAAAGGTTTGAAGGCAATTGGACAGGTGGTTGGTTCAGAATAACTTTAAATGTACCAATAAATACTGATCTTGAGTTATCAATCTCCCCACTTCTTTTCATTTTGTAGCAAATACCATACAGCTTAGTTTTCCAAACCAAATAAGCTTCTAAGTATAATCAAAATTGTTCCTGATTTAAAGTCCACCTTAGAAAATTCATAACTTTCACCTCTGACCTCCAATTGAGCTATAAAACCCCAATATGGAAAAATCAAGAAGTACCATAACACTTTAATTTACAGCCCATAGCACAATCAGCAACACACAAATCCCAAAATGAAGCTAAAACACCCCCTGCACAGTTTTGGTCCGGTCTGTACAGTCGGAGTAAAACGGCTATAACTTTTTCCACAGAACTCAGATTAAGATGATTCAAAAGTCATTTGAAAGATAACTCATTGATCCAGTGCTCCACAAACATTCATAATGTTTTGACAAGCCACGCATTACCAATTTTTTCCGAAACAGACCCCTGTTTCCTGGCCCTTTACAGCTTGCTACCCACTTATTATCCTCCTTTTTCACATAATTACCCTCTAAAATCACTTGTTGAAATTACCAAACCATGGAGTAACCCTTAACATCACTTTAGACAGCCAAAATCCATTATTTTTACTTCATAATCATCCAAGATTCATTTTCAAATCTAAAACACACATATGACATGCTTGTTGACAAACATCATTTAAACTATGCATAATTCTCATAACCCTAACTTATGTCTCACTTGAACTTGCACTTGAACTTCTCTGAAATCAATACCAACAACATGATATTCATTACCAATACCAAAGATCACGAAATCATAAATAAAACCATCCAAATGAAACATCTCAACCAAAGCTTGCATGATCATGAATTATGTCAACCCCCACATACATTCAAGCTTCATCAATCATGTTAAACACCAAAATAACTCTTATTTCTATCTGTATAGCATGATTAATAAACAAAAATAGCACGAAGAATAATTAAGACCAAAAATCAAATACATAAGGTTAGGTTTTACTTACTTTAAGCTTCAAACAAGGGAAGTTACAGATGTTTGAAGCTTGAAGAAGTAAGGAAGGTGGCTGGTTGTGGTGCTGATGGTCCGATGGTAGCCTCTTGGTGGCCCAAAAAGGATGGGCTAGTGGCTGAAGGTGCTGAAAATAGAGAAGGCAGCAGCAAAAGGGGAAGCACGGTTAGAGGAGAGAGAAGGAGGAAGATGATCTTGATATTTTTACAATTTTACTTAGTTAAAAATGACCTAAAATTTACTTGGCTGAATTTATCCCCAGCAAAAGCAAACTTAAACCAATGGAAATTTGACAAAACTCATGGTGATTAGTCAAATTAGTTGGAGCAATGCTTGTTGCGTCAAATCGAGCCCAAATGAGCTCGGGTCCAAAAATTGACCTTACGCGATTTGAATAATTCACTGCTAGAAATTATTTTATTTTTATTATTATTATCATTTTGAAAACATTGCAAAAAATAATTTAATCCTTTAAAACATATTTATCAGGGCTAAATAACAGTTCACACAAAATTGTTACGTAAATGAAACTCCAATTGTAAAGTGGGGCCCGAAATGAATTCTCCCAACCGGGATGATTAAATGAGATAAATAAATATGAAAATTAATAACATTACTTAATTAAATAAATAAACATAATTTAGAGTCAAGCTATTACAGGCTGCCCCAGATACAAAGAAAATTTTATACACTTCATGGCAAACGACATGTACTCCCAAGAGTGTAGGGGGGTTAGGCATTAAAAACCTCTATACTTGGAGTCACGCGAAAGAAAAAGGACTCATTATGGGTGAGATGGGTTCGTGACAGGTATTTGAAAAACAAGAATTGGTGGGACTATCCACCAACTCAGGATAATAGTTGGTATTGGAAGAAACTCTACACTGTAAAAGACAGATTGAAATGGGGGAGCACAGATCAGGTGAATTGGGACTAGTAAGCAAAGCAGTACTATACTGTCAAAGAGGGTTATTTATGACTACTTGATAGGCAGAAAAAAAAGATTGGCAGAGAATAGTGTGGGCTCGAAGCATAATACCAAGGCATGCCTTCATAACATGGGTACTCTTGCATCACAGAACACCTCCCAAGCTTAGGATTTCAAAGTATCAAACTCAAATAAACTTGGCTTGTGAGCTATGCAATTCAGCAAATGAAGATGAGGACCACCTATTCTTTGGATGTACTTGTGCTCAAGAGGTTTGGACTAGGCTACAGTAGTGGTGGAGGATTGGCTTCATGAAAAATAATACTAGTGAGTGTGTGTAGTCACTACTGAAAATGAAGGGCACCAAGGCTCAGAAAAATATTACGTATGCCATATTTGCAGCATCTATTTACAACATCTAGAATGCAAGGAACAATAAGTGTTTCAAGCATCAAAAAGCACCAGCAACTGCTAGGATAATACAAGATCAAGTTAGATATAGAATTTTGTTTCGGAACAACTTTACACGGACGTGCAAAAATTGTATAGATGAGATTTTGGCAGGAAGTGAGACTGTAAGCTGAGGGTTCATGGCTTAACACACAGTGCTACTTAGGGTTGTATATATCAGCTCGCAGTAATGAAGTTTCCCAGTTTTTATCGAATATATATATATATATATATATATATATATATATATATATATACACACACACATATATATACACATATATATATATGCATATATATATACATATACATATGCATGTATATATATACACACACACATATATATA
>JAKOGI010000673.1:400014-457523 GCA_029747015.1 Carnegiea gigantea
AAGAGAGTTCGAAAAAGTTTTTAAGGTATTGGTTTGGGTATGACCCTTCCTCGTGTTTAAAAGAATTTAAACGACCTGAAAAAGAGCACATTAAGGAGCTAATTATGAAACTTAGCTTATTTGCATGTTAATTGCTTACGTAAGTCTCTATTGAGTTTCAATTAAAGAGCTAGTAAGTCCATAATGACTTTAAGGAGCATTTGGATTGAAAATATGAAAAGAAACCTTAAATTGCCTTATAAATGAGCCAAGGACTTTAAGTTTTTGAATAGTAGCAACTTCGGGAACGTTTTAAGCCTTCAGTTTATTTATACACCCTTCTTGAGTTTTAAAAGGAATTGAAACGAGTTATAGAACGACAACTGAAGTTTTTATTACGGAACTAATTTGAGTTACATGCTAACTAAGTATTTAAGTCTTAAATGGGTTTTGGTTTCGAACTTACTTCGAATTAAACATTAACTAAGCACGTTATGTCTCAAACGCGTTTCGATCTACGAGCTAGTAAATGTATTACGTTTGTAAGAAACTTTTAAGTTAAAAGTAAAATCGTTTTACGAGTTAGTAAACATAATACGTTTATACGAACCTTTTCATTGAAAACGAAGTCGTTTTATGATTTAGCAACCCTATCACATTTATACGAAGTTTCTAAGTTGAAAACAAAGTCGTTTCACGATTTAGCGACCCTACTATGTTTGTACGAACCTTTTAAGTTGAAAACGAAGTCGTTTAGTGATTTAGCAAACTTAATACGTTTATACGAACCTTTTAAGTTGAAAACAAAGTCGTTTAACGATTTAGCAAACTTAATACATTTATACGAAGCTTTTAAGTTGAAAACGAAGTCGTTTTACGATTTAGCAACCCTATTACATTTATACAAAGCTTTTAAGTTGAAAACGAAGTCGTTTTACGATTTAGCAAACTTAATATATTTATACGAAGCATTCAAGTTAGAAAATGTTGTTTTACCATTTAGTAAACATTTTACGTTTATAAGAAGTTTTTAAGTTATTTACGAAGTTGATTTACGAGTTAGCAAAACTTATTCCGCCTATGAGAAATTTTTAAGCCAAAAACGAATGAACTATAAACATTTTAAAAGGTTATGGTCGTTTTGTTTAAAAGTAAGATTTCAGCAAAGTAAGCATTTGAACAAGAGAAATGTAATACCATTTTAAAGGCTTGGAAAGTGCTAGGCAAGTGCCAGACCATTAGGGTCGGAACTGGACACAAAGATGGCATGAGTTGTTTCCCCCTAAGGTAATGTTGGGAGTTGGATGCAAAGATAGCGTGAGCTGTTCTTGGGAGATGAACTCAAGATATGATTATCTTGGTGTGAGCTATTCCCTAATGTGTGACAGGTAAGAAAACCTTAAGGGGGACTGGACTTAGGATATGATTATCCTGGTGTGAGTTGTTGCCCCACAGGGGACAGTATCGAGGTTAGAGTTGCTCTACTAACACGCGTTTTGGCCAAAAGTTAAGAACGTATACCCTAGAGATAACGTAGAATAAGAGTGATGATCTCACTTAAGGGCGGTGTTGACCTCCCTAGCCAGCATAATAAGATGTGTTGATTTAGAGAGTACACAACCACAAGAGGGGGGTGAATTGTGGTGTCCGATTTTCGCAAGTTGCTGGCAAACAGTCTTAGGCCCTGTTCGCACAGGTTGTTCCTGAGATAAGCAGAAGCGAAAATCCAACAAAATTGAATGCGGAAATAATGGACACAGGATTTTTACGTGGAAAACACCTCTAGCCCAATTGAGGTGAAAAACCACGACCTACCTCGTGTAGGATTTAAACACTTCACTAAACGGGCTAATCACGTTACAATAGTAACACACCTTGTTACAAATTGCAACCCACGTAACCGTCTTCCCTAAGACAGGTTACCCCACGTCCAAAATCCCCTTGATTTGGACACACACTCAACTCACTTTTGTGAAAGAAGAGTATAAAGAAAAACACCCTATTACAATGCTTCTCAATTAAGCTAATATAGGGTACAATGAAGTCCTAGTATGCCAACTTTGAAAGCTCAAATAACTCACTTACTAGACATGGTTTTCTTTTCAAACTTTTAAGCTCATGAACACTAAATTTTTCTCTTTGAAAACCGATGCTTCTATCGTTCTAAGAAGCGACTTTATATAGTGCTTGGAAAAACAATTCCTCAAATTTTTGGAAACTAAAATCCCTAAAGAATATAGAATTCTTTAGCCACAAGGGATGAGGAAACATGAGCTGGAAACACTTCCTAAACCGTGTGCATAAGGCGGTGATTCTCAGCAACTAGCCCATGTTTTTCTCAACAACCTTATCCACTTGCCAAAAATTGGATATTCTTTTTATTCAAAAAGATTTTGCAAATCCCCTTAGATTTTAATAACCGTTTTTAGGATAAGGGGTAAGATACTCCATAAAAAATCTTTCTTGCAAATCCTTGAAGAAGCTGCTCAAAATCCAAAAGATAAAAATCGTGCAAAACAGTTTTTTCGCAGCTTATTCTGGAAACACCCTGATCACCCTGTTTCCAGGATTGTTCTGAAGGGTGATCCAAAAGAAAACAAAACCGTTTCAAGTAAGTGGTAAGTTAAGAGTTTCTGATTGGTATATTAATAAGAGTCTGAAAATATAAAACCAAATTAAAGCAAGACATCTTGTTGTAACCACTAGTCATCTTGTAGAGAGTCGAATCTGCTGCAAACACTTCACAGAACCTGTTCCTCACGGCTGCACTTATATCCTATGCTTCAAACACTTCACAGGACATGTTTCAAACACCTTACAGAGCCTGTTTCTCATGGTTGTTCTTACATCGCTGACTTGAGTACCTGTTCTTGATA
Source organism: Carnegiea gigantea (assembly GCA_029747015.1). NCBI lineage: Eukaryota > Viridiplantae > Streptophyta > Magnoliopsida > Caryophyllales > Cactaceae > Carnegiea > Carnegiea gigantea. The sequence continues at coordinate 402,870 of JAKOGI010000673.1, forward strand.
AACCATTAGTCAAGCAGTTTTAATATATTGAAAAACAGCAGTAAGGCCCTGTTGGTAAAGCCTGTTTGGAACAACAACAACTACTACAACACTTGGATTTGTTATCATCAAAACCTTATACATTCTAACAAATTCCCCCTTTTTGATGATGACAAACCAAGTGACCATATTGGCTTTCAAGGACAATTGAAGTGATTAGTGCCAATTATTTATAGGACCGACAATTCACATGAAGCAGTTAGTATCGAAAAGGTGTAAGAAATTTAACTCGTCCATGGAAAAATTAAAAATAATATTGGTCATCCTATCTTCCCCCTTCTGGCATCATTAAAAAGTAGGAGCAAACAATCAAACAGAGGGTGTTCGCTATCACCACCACTTGGGTAATAGAGGAAAGTCAACAGGCGATACACTCAAGTGTGTTGGTACGTTAATGAGATTGGCCATCCTAGTCACACACAAGCAATTCGCAACAAAAGCAAGCAAGGCAAAGCCAATCAAAAATAAGATAACCTGTCATTCATCAAAAGAGTGCAATAGAAAAGTACAAACGGAGAGGGAAGGAGAACCAAGAGAAGTTAGAGACAGCCCATGAGAACAACAGATGGGAACGGCTTATGGGGGGTGATTAGGGAGCAGAAGGGGCAAATTTGGCAGAGAGGGAAGAAAGAAGGGCGAGGAGATCTTCATGGCGTTTAGCGTTTAGAGCTTTTTCCTCGTCCAGGGCAGCCTTTACAGCAGTAAGCTCCGCACTGAGTTGAGAGTTTTCTTCAAAAGCAGCCTCAAGCTTGACTTAGGAACTGCTAGGAACAGGAGGACGGGGTGTTCTGGTCCCCTGTTCTGAGGCAGACCCCTCAACCAAAGTGTATTCACACCCCATAAGGGTGTTACTCCCAATCTCATCAATAAACTGAGCACCCACCTTCTTCTACAGAGTCACCCCAAAGTGCTCAAACACACTAGTCAGGAAGAAGCCGTATCCCAGGTCATGTTCCCTGGAAGTGTTTGCAATTCTTGCTATGTGGCGAATCATGATGGCAGGAAGGTTGATTTGCTCTTCCTTGTCCATCAGATCCATCAAACATTGATCCATGGCATCAGCAAGATTGCGACCCTGGCCCCTGGGGATGACATTCTTGATGATAAACCAGAATATCAATTGATGGAGCGATGTCATGTCCCCTTTCTTCACGGACTTGGGTGTTTGGAGGCTTGATTGCTGGCTAAATTTTTGGGCGAGCTCCAGTAGCCTGGCTGTCCCTAGAATAGTCTTGTCTTCTCTCGCATATATATCAAAGCCCGTAGAGGGAATCCCCAGAATTTCCCTTAATATCTTCGCATCAAAGCGAAGTTGTTGCCCATTAACAATACTTGTCACCACTCCTGCGGTGACAGTGCAGTTGGCATAGAACTCTGCCAACTCATGTACAGAACACCCCAACTGGGTGTTTGTAAACAGCTCATACCACCCCTGTGCACGCAGCTTGTGCAGAAACACCCCCAGGCCCTGTTCCTCAAAATATTTTACCTTGATAATTTTGCCCCTGACTACCCGTCTCTGAAGCAGTTGGGTCAGTTTGGCTGAGATTACGGACAGGGTAGACTTCTTGGCTCTTTTAGATTGAGGCTCAGTAGGAGGGTCTTGGGTGGAGGCGTGTTTGAGAGAGGCTCTTCTCTTGGGAGTTTTGAGGGGTGATGGTTTGAGGCTTATCCTCTGAGGACTCTGAGAACACGGGAGTGCCTGTTTAAAGGTGGTGTTCTCAGTGTCGCTATCTGATGAAGGCTCAGAGGAGGAATCAATTTCTTCAACAACAGGGGATGACTGTTTCGCAGGACGAGGTGTGAAGTGAAAGGCAATTCGGGCTGATTTTCGAGTTGGCCTGGTTGTGGGTTTGGCCGAAGAGGAGATTTGTGGTTTTGGTTTGACAGGGGTTTCACTTTTTGAGGGTTCTTTAGTTTGGCCGCTTTTAGGCCTTGATGGTGGTCGTGTTCTTGGCATTCTAGTACGCCTAGCCACAATTTTGTATCGTTTACGTTTCTCACTGGTTGGTGGTACCGGTGTGGCTTGTTCAGGTTTCACAGGAGACTCCTCCATTTGACCACTACTTCCCCCTTCTTCTTTTGACAAATCCTCCCCTAGGTCATCCCTAAAAACCTCAGGCCCTGTTTCTGGCCCTGTTTCCTGCTCTGCAAACAGCCCAAGCGAACTGATGTCATCTAGTCCATAATCGAATAGAAAGATTTCATCTAAAGGCCCAATTTCTCTTTCAGATGCCCCAACAGGTTCTTGGGGTTTACATGCCCCTGTTTCTCCAAACAAAATCAATTCCCACCCAAATTTGTAAGGATGTCTTCCAATTTCAGATTCACTGTTCTAAGGTCGATGCTTTTCAAAAACCCAAAAGGTTTATAGACAATGGGTCGAGAAAGTTCAATAGTTTTATCTTCCATGAGGGCCGTCAGAAATAGTGTAGGCGCAAACAGCGCTGTGGCTGTTTGCAAGGCTGTACCCTGTGTCTGGTTGCCCTGAGTCAAGGTCGAGGAGCTCTCAGAGCTAATGGGAGACGCCATTTTTTCAGAGGAAGGAGAGAGATTAGGGTTTCTTGAACAGAGTTTCAGAGCATGAGAGTTTCGGTGGAGGTGAGAGATTGAGCAAGAGAGTTTTAAAGAGAGAGAGAGAGACATGTGAAATCTTTAAAAGATTTTGCCCGTTTTGTGACGAGCTTTTGCATTTATTTAGGCCGCGCACGCCTCAGGAAGAGATTAGCAATTTTTAATTTGTTGCACATATTTGACAAACAAGAGGTGTACCTGTTCCTGGTGCTTGCTCTTGAGGTTACTTGCTCAGTAACATGGGACAATAAGGGCAATCGCATTAGACCTCAACGAGTGTCAGCAAGTTGCAAACCTCACATATGCTAAACATAGCACAGAAGTTGATTGCAAACAAAAATTTAACATGTTGGGCCCGTAACTTTTAAATTTTGCAAACAGGGAGAGAGAATAGGTTGGTCAGGTTGTTGTAATTAAGCCTAGTTCGAGTCTATTCCTTTCAAATTGTTCTCTACCCAATGCTTTTGTGAATATATCAGCAATTTGATTTTCAGTGGCACAAAAATTCATTAAGATCACTCCTTTTTCAACATTGTCTCTTAGAAAATGATGACGAATATCAATATGTTTTGTTCTTTTGTGTTGACATGGATTTTTGGCAATGTTAATTGCACTTGTATTGTCACAATAAATAGGAATGCATCCTATGTCAACACAAAAGTCCTTGAGTTGTTGTCTTATCCATAATAACTGAGCACAACAAGATGCAGCTGCCACATACTCAGCTTCTGCTGTGGACAAGGCAACAGAGAGTTGTTTCTTGGTTGCCCAAGATACCAAACAAGGTCCAAGAAAGTGAGCCATACCTGAGGTGCTTTTTCTATCAACCAAGAAACCTACATAATCAGCATCAGCATACCCAACAAGATCAAAGTTGCAACCTCTAGGATACCATAAGGCTAGATTAGGTGTATGTTTTAAGTATCTTAAAATCCTTTTTACAGCCTTAAGATGAGTTTCTTTAGGGTTAGACTAAAAACGTGCACATAGACCAACACTGAAAACAATGTCAGGTCTACTAGCCGTTAGGTATAGGAGTGACCCTATCATGCCCCTATAGGATTTCTCCTCAACTGAGGGACTACCATCATCCATTACCAACCTGGTTGAGGGAGAGATGGGAGTATCAATAGGCTTGGCCGACTCCATCTTAAAACGCTTAAGTAACTCTTTGATATACTTTTGTTGATGGATCATGGTGCCGTTTGAAGTTTGCTTGATTTGCAAGCCTAGAAAGAAATTAAGCTCACCCATCATGCTCATTTCAAACTCACTCCTCATCATTTTTGAAAATTCATTGCACAAATCATGATGAGTTGCACCAAATATGATGTTATCGACATATACTTGGACAATCAACAAATGTTCCCCCTTAGATTTTAGAAACAAGGTATTGTCTACCTTGCCTCTTGTAAAGTCATTTTCCAATAAAAAACTTGACAACCGCTCATACCAAGCTCTAGGGGCTTGTTTCAAACCATAAAGTGCTTTGTCAAGTTTGAAAACATGGTTAGGAAATTCATCACTTTCAAAACGGGGGGTTGTTTGACATACACTTCTTCTTTGAGGTACCCATTTAAAAATGCACTTTTGACATCCATTTGATACAACTTGATCTCCATATGGGCTGCAAATGCTATCAAGCCTCCATCCTTACAACAGGTGCAAATGTTTCTTCATAATCAATTCCCTCTTCTTGGTTGTAGCCTTGAACCACCAGCCGAGCCTTGTTCCTAGTGACTGTTCCGCACTCATCCAGCTTGTTACGGAACACCCACTTGGTTCCAATGATTGTTCTATCCTCTGACCGTGGCACAAGGTGCCATACCTTGTTCCTTTCGAACTGATGGAGTTCTTCTTGCATGGCTGTGACCCAATCTGAATCTGCAAGGGCTTCATTAATATTCTTAGGCTCAATTTTTGAGAGAAAAGCATAGAAAGCACAGAAATTTTTGAGTCTAGATCTAGTTTGAACTCCTGCATTAATATCAGACAAAATTTGATCAAGAGGATGTGAACTTTGGTATTTCCATGATCATGGTGAAAGTGGGTTCACAGACTCGCTCTCCATCCTAGCTGGAATACTTGGTGAAACAGGTTCAGAGCCTGTTCTCGAACCTGTTTGGGAGCTTGTTTCTGGATTTATCCCTGAAGGATTCGGCTGGTGTTGTCCCAAACAGGGTTCCGCCCTGTTTTCTCCTGTTTGGTTCACACCTTGCTTACCTTTCTGAAGAACAGCCTCAGGGCTTACTCCCTCCGATTGATCCTTACCTTGTTCACCTTGAAGCAGCACGTCTTTTCTAACAAGACCTAGTTCGAAGTCTTCTTCCTGTGCGTCATTCTCGCTTAGAGAGTTAGTTTCATCAAAAAGCACATGCACACTTTCCTCAACACACAACGTTCTCTTATTAAACACTTTGTATGCCTTACTATGCGAGGAGTAACCAAGGAGTATTGCTTCATCACTCCTTGGATCAAATTTCCCTAAGGCATCCTTTCCATTATTATGCACAAAACATTTACAACCAAAAACTCTCAAATGCATAATATTAGGTTTTCTTCCCTTGAAAAGTTCATAAGGAGTTTTGTTAAGAATAGGTCTAATCATGCATCTATTTATAATGTAACATGATGTATTCAAAGCTTCAGCCCAAAAGTTTCTAGGAAGACCACTAGCAACAAGCATTGTTCTAGTCATGTCCTTTAGAGTGCGATTTTTGCATTCTACCACCCCGTTCTGTTGGGGTGTTCTTGGAGCTGAAAAATTATGATCAACACCATGAGCATTACAATAATCAATAAAGCTCGAATTTTCAAATTCTGTACCATGGTCATACCTTAGGCATACCGAAGAGTGTCCTACCCTTTTTTCAGTCTTTTTAATGAAAGCAAGAAATTTTTTAAAAGTTTCATCTTTAGAAGCTAAAAACAGGGTCCAAGTGAAACGAGAGTAGTCATCCACTATCACAAGCACATACCTCTTACCACCTCTGCTCATGATCCTCATTGGACCACATATATCCATATGTATCAATTCAAGAGGTCGAGTAGTGCTTACACACCTTTTAGATTTAAATGAATTTCTGACTTGTTTGCCTTTGGCACATGCATCACATACCTTGTCATCATTGAATTTGATGGAAGGTAAGCCTACCACTAAGTCTTTGGTTACAAGTTTGTTCAAAAGCGAGTGGCTTGCATGACCTAGCCTTTTGTGCCAAAGCATAACATCATCATTTAGGGCACTCAAACAAGTCAAATTATTTTAGGGAAGAGTAGAAATACACACTTTATAAACATTTTTGTGTCGCTTCCCCCTCAACACAACATCTCCTGTGTTCATATTTACAACCAAGCAACGTGTTGGAGAGAACACTACTAGGTTGTCTTTGTCACACAGTTGGGACACACTTAGCAAGTTGTGTTTTAATCCATCCACAAAATAAACATTGTTAATTGAATGGGAGAGCGACTCACCTATCTTACCTATACCGACAATTGTCCCGGATTTGTCGTTTTCAAATGCCACACTCCCTCCTTCTGAAGCTGTAAGTGAGAGAAAATTGGATTTTTCACCAGTCATATGCCTCGAACACCCACTGTCAACATACCACAGCTGCCTGTTCCCTAGGGTGTTCCCTGCGCTGTTCGTTGGGTTGTTTGTTGGGTTGTTCTCTCTCACTTCAGCCTGCAAAATAGATCATAGGTTTGTTTTGAGAACCCAGATCCACTTGGGTCCCATTCCTTTAGAGGTACAAATCTCATCTTTTCTAACCCATATTTGTTTTATATACACTGAGTTCCTTTTAATGGCATACTTTCTTGAGGGACAAGTATAACGGTAATGACCCGTTTTACCACAGTGATAACATACAATATTCTCAGATAATCCTACATATTTTCTATTCACTGGGTAGGTCATCTTAGGCACAAAACCTAGTCCTCTTCTATTTCGACTATGATGGATGTTTAACCATTCAAGTGCTTGTGAGGACCTGTTCCAGAGCTTGTTTGTGGCAAGGTCTGATTCCATTTGTTTCATTTTCTCAAGCAAGTTTTTATTTTCTACAAGCAAGGACTCGACCTTACCTTTTAAGTCAAGGGATTCTTTTTCCAGCTCAGTCAATTTAGTGGAACAAGTCTCTTCTTTCATGAGTAGAGTTTCTTTAAGCACATTGATGTTTTCATGCAAGGCAAGAGTTTCTTTGTCAACTTCAAGTTTTTCCAATTTAAGGGTTTCATTTTCAAGTTCTAGATCTCGAACATCCCTTTTTAATTCAGCAGATATATCCATTATAGTGTACACTAATTCCTCAAGAGTTGATTTATTTAGACCACGTACCTTGTTCTTGAGTTGAGTCAGACTATCTGTTGATCCATCATCTGAATCAGTGTCACTTCTTGCCATGAGTGCTACATCAGCTTCCCCAACTTCAGACCCTTCCTCATCCTCGCTTGAGTCTCCCCAGGCCGCGAGCATAGCTTTTGAGAACCTTTTCGCTGAGCTGCTTACACCCTATTTCCTCCCCTGTTTTCTAGGGTGTTCGGGTTCTTGTTCTTCCTTGTGCAGTGGGCAGTTTCTCACAATGTGGTCCAGTTTGCCACACTTGAAACACCCGGAGAACTGTTCCCGAGAGGTGTTTCTGCCCTTGCCAAAGTCCTTCCTTTTGCTGTTTTCTTTAACTTTCTTGAAGAACTTCTTAAATTTTTGAGTTATCATGGCAATCTCCTTCTCATCAGAATCAGAATCATCTTCTAAGGCCTTTAGAGCAAGACCTCGATCTCTCTTTGTCTCATCTTTTTGTTGAGAATTTTTTCTAAGTTCATACGTTTGGAGATTTCCAATCAGCTCATCTAGGGTGATCTTGTTCATGTCCTTAGCTTCTTGGATGGCCGTGACTTTCGCTTCCTAAGAATGAGGTAAAATTCTTAGGATTTTCCTCACCAATTCTTCGGTGGTGAAGGATTTTCCCAGGGATTTCAACTCATTCGTTATGTGAGTGAAGCGAGTGTACATGTCCATCACACTTTCACGATCACCCATCTCAAACAGCTCATATTTTCTCATAAGCAATTCAATCCGGGATTGCTTTACCTGATTGGTCCCTTCGTGAGCTATTTGCAAAGCATCCCAGATCTCCTTGGCCGACTCACATTCAGATATGCGAGTATTTTATCCGGATTAAGGCCAAAATACAAGAGTTTTTTGTCCTTTGCATTCTTTTCCATCATCTTGAAATCCTCGGAATTGAACTCTTCAGGCTTTTTGTGAACTTTGCTTCCATCTTCGATCACTTTTGTGGGAATGAGTGGTCCACTCTTGATAAGCATCCATAACTCGTAGTCCTCAGCTTGAAATGTAGTTTTCCATTCGGTTCTTCCACCAACTATAATGTTGACCATTAAAGTATGGTAGTCGAGTTATGGATTGACCTTCAAGCATGCCTTGTGGCGTACTCATCTTCAAGGATCTCTCAAGGTGTTAGCCTTTCAAAGGAGAACCTGCTCTGATACCACTTGTTGATTTAGAGAGTACACAACCACAAGAGGGGGGTGAATTGTGGTGTCCGATTTTCGCAAGTTGCTAGCAAACAGTCTTAGGCCCTGTTCGCACAGGTTGTTCCTGAGATAAGCAGAAGCGAAAATCCAACAAAATTGAATGCGGAAATAATGGACACAGGATTTTTACGTGGAAAACACCTCTAGCCCAACTGAGGTGAAAAACCACGACCTACCTCGTGTAGGATTTAAACACTTCACTAAACGGGCTAATCACGTTACAATAGTAACACACCTTGTTACAAATTCCAACCCACGTAACCGTCTTCCCTAAGATAGGTTACCCCACGTCCAAAATCTCCTTGATTTGGACACACACTCAACTCACTTTCGTGAAGGAAGAGTACAAAGAAAAACACCCTATTACAATGCTTCTCAACTAAGCTAATATAGGGTACAATGAAGTCCTAGTATGCCAACTTTGAAAGCTTAAATAACTCACTTACTAGACACGGTTTTCTTTTCAAACTTTTAAGCTCATGAACACTAAATTTTTCTCTTTGAAAACCGATACTTCTATCGTTCTAAGAAGCGACTTTATATAGTGCTTGGAAAAATAATTCCTCAAATTTTTGGAAACTAAAATCCCTAAAGAATATAGAATTCTTAGCCACAAGGGATGAGGAAACATGAGCTAGAAACACTTCCTAAACCGTGTGCATAAGGCGGTGATTCTCAGCAACTAGCCTATGTTTTTCTCAACAACCTTATCCACTTGCCAAAAATTGGATATTCTTTTTATTCAAAAAGATTTTGCAAATCCCCTTAGATTTTAATAACCGTTTTTAGGATAAGGGGTAAGATACTCCATAAAAAATCTTTCTTGCAAATCCTTGAAGAAGCTGGTCAAAATCCAAAAGATAAAAATCGTGCAAAACAGTTTTTTCGCAGCTTATTCTGGAAACACCCTGATCACCCTATTTTCAGGATTGTTCTGAAGGCTGATCCAAAAGAAAACAAAACCGTTTCAAGTAAGTGGTAAGTTAAGAGTTTCTGATTGGCGTATTAACAAGAGTCTGAAAATATAAAACCAAATTAAATCAAGACATCTTGTTGTAACCACTAGTCATCTTGTAGAGAGACGAATCTGCTGCAAACACTTCACAGAACCTGTTCCTCACGGCTGCACTTATATCCTATGCTTCAAACACTTCACAGGACATGTTTCAAACACCTTACAGAGCCTGTTTCTCATGGTTGTCCTTGCATCGCTGACTTGAGTACCTGTTCTTGATAAACCATTAGTCAAGCAGTTTTAATATATTGAAAAACAGCAGTAAGACCCTGTTGGTAAAGCCTGTTTGGAACAACAACAACTACTACAACACTTGGATTTGTTATCATCAAAACCTTATATATTCTAACAAGATGTTTTTATGTTATGAGTAAGTTGCTGATAAAAAGGAGATTTGGCTTTTTGCCATTCTAAGCAGTTCAGAAAGGGAAAGGAAGTTCTTTTGAAGGGATACGGGCCTCAAGAGGCCAAGTAAAGCATTTTTAAGAAACAAGAAAGCTTTCAAATGTGCCTAACCTGCATATATTCCATGAATGTGTTTTGAATATAGTTTAAATGAGATTTCAAATGAAGTATAGTTACATTCTAGTAATGCATCGCACATTCAAGCTTTTCAATGTGCATATTCGATGAAAGAATATTTCTTGCCAAATCTTTCTTACCAGATTAGATGTCGCCGGAACTTTTAGAAAGAATTATAAGCTTAAAAGGAGTTTGTGTGGATTATAAACCATTCTTGGTATTTATCAAGAGTCACTATGTTTTCAAAAGTGAGTTTGAAGGCCTTTATATTTAATCCTTGTTGCCAACTTGTTTATGTGCCTGAATGCCTGCTAGTAGGGAAGTCTAGTCGATGAGGGCCTAGAATCGAGTTTAATGGTTACAATGAAGTCTTAATGGGGGTGATCTTTCATTGGGGACTATGATTGCCTATTTTGATAGTAAAATATGAATGCGTGATATATGGATATTATTAATATTATTGGCAGCAACTGTTTTGGGTTTTAAGGAGTAGGGGAATTCTCACTGAGCGTGTGATTGCTCATCTCTTTATTATTCCCCCTTTTGCCAGGTTCAATTTGAGCAAGTTTAAGAGATACGTTGAAGTTGTTTGATGCCGACCCCTCAGAAGTCTCTGCCAGCTTTACAAGTGTTCGATCTACCACGTTGTAAATTTTTAAGTTATTGTTGTATGTGAAAGCATGCGGCCGGCTCTGTACCTATATATATAGCTTTCTAACCCTTGTTTTAGTTGTTAGATCATTAGCGATCTAGGCGAGTGGCCCGAGGCAGTGAACTTGGGTTATTTTAGTAAATGTTACACCCTATCCCTAGTTTATAGGTACCTTTAGCTGAGTTAAGGCCCTCAAATATTGCTAAAACAGGAGAAACTCTGGTAGTTTTGTTTTAAAATGACTATCTAAATGCTAATCCAAACCCTCGATCTTCAAGAGCCTTAAGGATTTCCCTCTAGGAAGTCCTGTCGGTGTAACTCTCCCTAGGTTCGGGGCATTACATTAGGTGGTATCGGAGCCATAGGTTTGCATTATGCATTTGGATGACATAATAGGCGTGTGCTATGTGAAGATACGTGACTTATGTGGTTATGTGGTCGTATCTTGCCTGGTATTACTTGTATTAACAAGTGTATAAATTATAATATGTATGTATATATTGGTTCTCTCCTTATTATTCAGTGGCAATGTAGGATGGTTTTCCACATCATGGATTTCGTTTATCTACCGTTTTGGTGGGCCGCTTGGAATGCGGTCATGTTTTGGCATGTTATGGAGGTGCATAGTCAAAGACTGCATCATGAGATCAATCAAAGTGAATGGGCAGTAAGGTTCTTAAGAAAGATGCCTATTGACGGAAGATGGAAGGAAATAGCCCTTATCTTACGACATTTGACCCAATACCGAGAGGAATGTGCCCTTTTCTCCTATCGGGGTTTAATAGAATTCTTACTACGGGGGGAGAGTTATGTAGACCACTTGGGACTTACCTCATGCCAGAGAAATGCCGCAGCCGTCCAAATCGTATAGGCACATCTCATCCAGCCTGCGGTAAGCCAACGCCTCCCCACCGCTGTGGCTCAGAGGAGTCAGCTAGAAAATCGCCAAATGAGATGCCTCTTTGCTGAAAGGCCTCAAGCAGAGAGCTATAAGCGAGGTGTCGTAATGTGGATACACTGGATGGATGCTTTTGGGACATATCACCCCCGAGGATGGCAAGCCACCATGCTCAGAATGAGAAAGCTGGTAGATGAAACACCCCGTGCAGAATATACTCCCACTGCGGTATTATATGAGCTATTAGCCCCTAATAATGATCAACCTGAGAACCCAAGTGAATCCATGGATGACAACTTTTCTGGAGATGACGCCTCAAATGAAGAATAGAGCAAACTAGTGTGAACTAAGTTCACAAATGTTATGTTGTATGAAAATAAACCAGATGTAAGCTTTTAAGTTGTTTCTTTTAGATATGAAGCATTAGGGTGATGAAGAATATTCAGCAACCTTATGTTCTACTACTACTGTCTAAATGAAATGAATATGAATGGATATCTTCCGAGTGTTATGTGCCCACTAGTTTGTGTAAACATATACGTGTATTTACTTTGTATAAAATGTGATGTGCACGGATGACTATATGCATGTTGAACTGAACTAGACTTGAGGCTATACATAACAACTCTCGCCATTTGCAAATCATTCCATCAGCCAAGGAGGAAAATTGGCCCTGGAGAATCCAATTCCCAAGGAAATAGAAACTTCAGAAGGTTTGGATAAAACAGGATAAGGGGAAATAAGCCGTCTAATAGAAACCAAAGATAACGTGTGGCTAGTGAGGACGCCAGTACCCTAGCCCATACAGAAACTTTACGGGCTCATGTTTTGAATGTGGTGATATGGGTCACAAAGCTGCTAATTGCCTAAGGGCCACGTAGAATCATCAAGGTAATATTCAAAGATCTGGAATGAAAATCAACCCAATAGCACAACAAGGTTGCCCTCTAGCTGGTGGTTCCCGAGGAACCAATAGAGACCATAAGAAACCTCAAACGGGAGGTCGAGCATTTTGATTAAAAGTAGACTCCACTAAGGCAGTACCAGGTACTCCTCCTCTTAACCATCTTTACGCTCGCAATTCAGTTGATTTCTAGCGCTACTTAGTCGTTTGTAAACTCGGAAATCGCAAAGAAGCTAGCTAGTAAGCCTGATGAGATGGATGCCCAACTCCTTATGTCTATCCTTTAGGAGCTAATCATCATGTCAATTCACCTTCAGAGATTGTGTTGTTATGATTCAAGGGAAAAACCCAAGGAAGAAGTGTTGCGGTAACTTTGGATTGTGAAAGGAACGCGGGAGAAATACACCCCATTAATTCCATCAAGTAAGCAATTTTGAAGACGAAATTCTTTTGAGGGGGGAAGAGTTAATACCCATGTATCCTACTTTTTGTTAAGTTAGTGGTGACGTTCTATTTACGTTATAAAAACCATATTTTTATTAGCGATATGGGCAACAATTATTTTCTACGTGCCTATGTGAACGTTAATTTTATTAAAAAGGATGTAATTGTCACTGTTATTATCATTATTAATATTATTATTATTTTTGAAAATCTTTCGATGATTTTTAATGAGCGTTATTAATGATTATTAACGAGTACTTAATTAATTAGGAACCCAAATACGATTAAGTTGTAAACCGTAGGAGTAGTTCGATGTTTATTAAATCGAACTTGACTGTATTTGGGAACGAGTAATCGATGAAATATTACATCATTGATTTGGGTTCAGAATTCAGATTGCAAATTGTTGAATTTATGAGCACTTACCCACAAGAGGGGGGTGAATTGTGGTGTTCGATTTTCGCGTACTTACTGACAAACACCCTCCTGATTGCAGAGGTTGTTCTTGAATTACAAACAACCTTCTGACTTGTTTGCACCAGATGTTTTCAATTTGCTCAAAGGCAAAAATCAACAAGATAAATGCGGAAATAAAGCACACACAATTTTTCCGTGGAAAACGCCTCTAGCCCAACTGAGATGTGAAAAACCACGACCTACCTCGTGTAGGATTTAACCACTTTCACTAACGGGCTTCACACGTTACAAATGTAACACACCTTGTTACAACTTGCAACCACGTAACCTTCTTTTCTAAGAAAGGTTACACCACGTCCAAATCTCACCAGATTGGACACGTCCAAAGTCCACACGACTGAGGACCACTCACTCACTTTTCTGATCCAAGATCAGGGTTACAAAACACCTTACGGGGGTGCTTCTGATTTAAGCAGATATAAGGTACAATGAGGTCCTAGTATGCCAATATCTTGAAAGCTCAGCTTAAACACAACTTGTCTCGGTTTTTCTTTTCTCAAGAGTAGCTCGAAAAAATTCTTCTCACTACAAAAACCACTTTTGCACTTCTTTCTTTTTTGCGTATGTTGTGTATGTTTCTCGTTTTTTCTTCTCTCGAATGGGAGTGAAATGTTGAGTTTTTAAACAAAAAATCCAACGGTCAAAAACAAGGAGAAGTGATAAAATCAGCTATGTTTAGCAAAGAAAGATTTTTGCTTAGCATAAAGAATTCCAATGGCTAAAAGATCAATGAGGATAGAGTTTTCCCAATATTGTAGGGATTTGATTTTTGGAAGATAAAAGTCTATCTTTTCTCCTTTAAAAAATAGCCGTGAGATACATGGGAAAGAATCTCAGCTTTGAATTTTGAATTAATCACTTCCCAAAGGATAAGAAAGAAATATTTTCGGTTTTGGTAAATATTTTCCAAAATCAGTTTTGCAAATCTCCCAAGTGATTTTCATATCAAAAGATTTCCTACAGCTTAAATTGCTGTCTTGGAATTTTATCAAAATATATTAGAGCTTTTGGCCAACCAAAATAAGTTTTCCAAAGTGACCGGGTTTGGCCGTTGCAGTTCAGAAACACCCTAGGTACCCTGTTTACAGGGTTGTTCAAACTTGGTGTTCTGAAGCAAATAGCGCAACCAATTCAAGAGTGGTTAGTTAGAGACTTTTCAAGATTGGCATATTAACAAGAGTATAAAAAATAAAACCTAAATTACCCAAGACATCTTGTTGTAGATCCAGTCATCTTGTTCAAGATGAATACGCTGCCCCAACCACCTAGACCAACCTGTTTGCCAGGTTGTTCTTGTATCGCTTGAGTTCAGAAAGGCCTGTTTGCTAGATTGTCCTTGAAACACCTAGCCTGTTTGCCAGGTTGTTCTTGTATTGCTTGAGTTCAGAAACTGATCTTAACACACAATCAACTCATCGAGGTGGTGTTCTTGACTTGAGCGTGAGTCGTCAAGGTATGAGACCTGTTCTTAAGACTTGTTCTCAACATTCAGCAAACAAGTTAAGATGCATATTGAAAATAACAGTGTATGCCTGTTTGGAGAACTTTGTTTGGAGCAACATTACTTAAGAGCATTTTACACTTGGGTTTGTTGTCATCAAAACTGAATATACTAATTCAACAATTTCCCCCCTTTTGATGATGACAAACCAAGTGTCCATATTGACCAAAAAAAAAAAATTAATGCTGATAGGGATCCACGTAGGTACAAGGAGTTAGTCAGGGTCAGGTTCATTCGTCACACTTTGTCAATAGGTTACACTATTCTTCCCCCTTTTGGCATCATTAAAAAAAACAAGAACAACAGGACGGTTGCAAGAAAAGCATATAAAGCATTGCAAATAGATATTTCATTGCAAAAAAAAACAGTACAATGCCAAACCGACAAAAAATAGATATTGACAATCAGGGAGCAAGGGGTGGTTTAGTTGGCAGAGGAGGAATGCTGGGGGCACGGGTGGAGAGAAGGGCAAGCAAATCTTCATGGCGTTTAGCGGAGAGGGCTTGTTCCTCAGCAAGAGCAGCCTTGACGGCTGAGAGCTCATCCTTGAGGCGAGCATTGTCCTCAAGAACAGCCTCAACCTTGATGGAAAGTTGTCCAGAAACAGGTGGTCGAGGTGGTCGACGACCCTGTTTGGAGACTGACCCTTCGCCAATCTCATAGCCACACCCTAGCAGGGTGTCAATCCCAATCTCATCAATGATTTGGCCGCCACTCTCCGTGTGAGCAATATCCTAAAGTGCTCAAACACCATTGTCAGCAGAAACCCATAGCCAAGATCATGTGCCCGGGTGGTGTTCGCAATTCGCCCTATGTGGCGAATCATAATTGCAGGGAGGTTGATTGGTTCCTCCCGATCCAGTAGGTCCACCAGACATTGATCGAGGGCATCTGCTGAGTTTCGCCCTTGACCTCGCGGAATTATGTTCTTGATGGTGAACATAAACAGTAGTTGGTGCAGGGAGGTCATTTCACCCTTCTTAACCGAGAGGGGTGTTCTCAGGCCCTGTTTCTGACTGAGGCGTTGGGACACCTCAAGGAGCCTGGATGTTGCCAGGGCAGTTTTGTCTTCCCTCACATACACAGCAAAGCCTTGTGAGGGCACACCCAATATTTTCCCAAGTGTGGGCGCATCAACCTTAATGTCTTGCCCATTTACTAAACTTGTCACCACCCCTTTGGTAACACTGCAGTTGGTGTAAAACTCAGCCAACTCAGGCACAGAACATCCCAACTGGGTGTTTGCAAACAAGTCGAGCCAGCCTTGGGCTCGCAACTTGCTCAGGAACACCCCCAGACCATGTTCCTCAAAAAAACGTATATTCACTACCTTCCCCCTGACGATATTGCGCTTAAGCAATTGTGCATGTTTGTCAGACATAGGAGAGGGAGTGGACTTCTTTGGGCGTTTGGGAGGAGGAACAGAGGTGGTAGCGTCTGGTAGGGGAGCTGTTCTGGGCTTTCTTTTGAGGGGTGAGGTTGCAGGAGAGGGCTTCATAGCAGGTTTAGAGGTGGATTTTGGAGGAGCTTGATCTTCAGAGGACTCGGAGAACACCGGTGTCCCCTGTTTGAAAGAGGTGCTCTCAGAGTCAGAACTCGAGAACTCCTCGGTAAAAGAAGAGGAAATCTCCTCGATAATTGGAGCAGAGGGTTTGGAGATACGGGGAGCGGATTGAAAAGCAATTCTGGCAGATTTGCGAGAAGGCTTGGAGGATTTGGGAGAAGAGGGAGTTTGAGAGGGCTGAGACCTTGGTTGTGGCCTTGTTCTTGGCATTCTGCTGCGCCTGGCCACTATTTTTACCCTTTTCCTTTTCTCTCCGGTTTGAGCAACCGGAGTAGTGAGTTCAGCCTCAGGGAGAGAATCCTTCTCCTGACTCTCCTCTGATGTCTCATTTGAATTCCCTCGTAAATCGACATTCAAATCCTCCACACACACAGCGTCAAAAGAGTCTTTCCCTGTTTCTGGCACTGTTTCAGGAAACAGCCCAAAAGAACAGGGTTCGAAATTATCACTAAACCCTTCAGGGGTTTCTAAGATTTTGTCTTGAGGTCTCGATGGTGCACCCTCTGACTCTACTTTAAGGGGACATGCAATTGACCCTACAAGAAACACCAATTCCCTTCCACAATTGAAGGGAATATCGTCCATCCCTATCCCTACTGATTTTAGGGACAAGCTTTTCAGAAATCTGAAAGGCTTGTACAGGATTGGGCGCGGGGGAGCAGGGATTGAGGATGCACAAACCAGGGCTTTTGAGTTGGAGGTGTGGTTGGAAGCCATTGTTGCTAGAGGAGAGAGATTAGGGTTTTAGGCTGTTTGCGGGGTTTGCTTCTGAAAAGAAGAACTGAGAACAGGGCATTTAAAGCGAGAGAGAGGGCACCCCAAGAACTTTTAAAGATCTCTTGATTTGCAATGGGTGAGAACATTAAAAGCGTGTGCCTTGGGAAGGAGGGAGGTTTAAAGAGAACACATTCCCATACGCATTGAACAAGCAAGGGACGTACCTGTTCTTTCCGCTCGATTAAGATACCTGTTCTTTGCCATTTGATTTTGACTCATTTGAACTGGGGGTGGCAGAGTTGCTCCAGTGACCCTTAGTACATCCCCTTATGCTGCACTCTTTTAAAAAACACGCAATTCGAGTGTATGCACTCATTGTACATAAATCACATTAGTTGCTAATGAGATTTGCAAACAAGGGGAGAGAACAAGGTGTAGAGGTTGTTTTTACCAAACCTAGTTCATGTCTTGGAAACAAGTATCTCAGGGTGTTCTTACCAACCCTAGTTCCAGTCTATTTCTTTCAAATTGATCTCTAGCTAGTGCCTTAGTGAATATATCAGCAATTTGATTTTCCGTTGTGCAAAAATTCATAGAAATTAAACCCTTTTCAACATTATCTCTCAAGAAATGATGTCGAATGTCAATATGCTTTGTTCTTTTATGTTGACATGGATTTTTGGCAATGTTAATTGCACTTGTGTTATCACAAAAAATAGGAATGCATCCAGTGTCAACACAAAAGTCCTTAAGCTGTTGTCTTATCCACAACAGTTGAGCACAACATGAAGCTGCTGCAACATATTCAGCTTCTGCTGTGGACATGGCAACTGAATGTTGCTTCTTGGTAGCCCAAGATACCAAACAAGGTCCAAGAAAGTGAGCCATACCTGAGGTACTCTTTCTATCAACTAGGAATCCAACGTAGTCAGCGTCAGCATATCCAACAAGATCAAAATTGTAGCCTCCAGGATACCATAAAGCTAAATTAGGTGTATGTTTCAAATATCTTAGTATCCGTTTAACAGCTTTAAGATGAGTCTTTTTAGGGCAAGACTGAAAACGGGCACATAAACCGACACTGAAAACAATGTCGGGCCTACTAGCGGTAAGGTATAAGAGTGACCCTATCATGCCTCTATAGAGTTTCTCCTCAACTGAGGGACTCCCATCATCCATTACTAACTTAGTAGAAGGAGAAATGGGAGTATCAATGGGCTTGGCTGACTCCATCCCAAAACGCTTAAGTAGTTCCTTAATATACTTTTGTTGATGGATCATGGTGCCGTTTGGAGTTTGCTTGATTTGTAAGCCTAAGAAAAAGTTAAGCTCACCCATCATGCTCATCTCAAACTCACTCCTCATCATATTTGAAAATTCATTGCATAAATCATGATGAGTTACACCAAATATAATGTCATCAACATATATTTGGACAATCAATAAATGTTCCCCCTTAGATTTTAGAAACAAGGTATTGTCTACCTTGCCTCTTCTAAAATTATTTTCAAGTAAAAAACTTGACAAACGTTCATACCAAGCTCTAGGAGCTTGTTTTAAACCATAAAGAGCTTTGTCTAGTTTGAAAACATGGTTAGGAAATTCACTGTTTTCAAAACCAGGGGGTTGTTTGACATATACCTCTTCTTTAAGGTATCCGTTTAGGAATGCACTTTTCACGTCCATTTGATATAGCTTGATTTCCATATGAGCTGCAAAGGCTATTAGGATTTGAATAGCCTCAATTCTAGCAACTGGTGCAAAGGTTTCTTCATAATCGATCCCTTCTTCTTGGTTATACCCTTGAACAAACAGCCATGCCTTGTTCCTAGTGACTGTTCCTGACTCATCCAGTTTGTTCCGGAACACCCACTTGGTTCCAATGATTGTTCTCTCTACAGGTTTAGGTACCAGGTGCCATACTCTATTTCTTTCAAATTGATGGAGCTCTTCTTGCATTGCCGTGACCCAATCTGAATCTGCAAGAGCTTCATTCACATTCTTTGGCTCAATGTTAGAGATAAAAGTATAGAAAGCACAAAAATTCTTAAGCTCAGACCTAGTTTGCACTCCACTGTTAATATCAGACAGAATTTGATCAAGGGGGTGTGAACTATGATGCTTCCATGGTTGTGGAGTAAGTGGATCCACAGACACATGCTCTACTCTAGCCGGAATATTTGGAGAATCAGGCTCACGAACACCTGCTGAGCCTGTTTTTGCACCTGTTTGTAAGCCTGTTCCTGAAGAACATGGTCCTGAACAGGGTTCAACGGTGTTTCCCCCTGTTTGGTGTTCACCTTGCCTGCCGTTTTGAGGAACAACTTCTGGGCCTGTTGTCTCCATGGTGTTCTTACCTTGTCTCTCATGGAGCAACACTTCTTTTCGAACAAGACCTAATTCAAATTCTTCCTCCTGTGCATTATTCTCACTCAACGAGTTAGATTCGTCAAAAAGCACATGCACACTTTCCTCAATGCAGAAGGTTCTTTTGTTAAAAACTTTGTATGCCTTGCTGTGAGAGGAATAACCGAGAAATATTGCCTCATCACTCCTGGGATCAAACTTTCCTAAAGCATCCTTCCCATTATTATGCACAAAACACGTACAACCGAATGTTCTTAAATGCATAACGTTGGGCTTTCTGCCTTTGAAGAGTTCGTAGGGAGTTTTGCTCAAAATAGGTCTAATCATACATCTATTCATAATGTAACATGATGTGTTCAAAGCTTCTGCCCAAAAGTTCCTAGGGAGACCACTAGCAATAAGCATTGTCCTAGTCATGTCTTCTAGGGTGCGGTTTTTGCGCTCAACCAACCCATTCTGTTGGGGTGTTCTTGGGGCCGAGAAGTTATGATCAACACCATGCGTATTACAAAATTCTATAAAACTTGTACTTTCAAATTCAGTACCATGATCAGACCTCAAGCTAACCAATGAGTGTCCTACTCTCTTTTCAACCTTTTTGAGAAAGGCAGTAAAATTCTCAAAAGTTTCATCCTTGGAGGCTAAGAAAAGGGTCCAAGTAAATCGAGAGTAATCATCCACTATGACAAGCACATACCTCTTCCCACCTCTACTTGTTATCCTCATAAGACCACATAGATCAATGTGTAGTAATTCAAGAGGTCGGGTAGTGCTAACACACCTTTTTGATTTAAAAGACAATCTGACTTGTTTTCCTTTTGCACAAGCTTCACAAACCTTGTCATCATTGAATTTGATGGAAGGTAATCCAACAACTAGGTCTTTGGAAACAAGTTTGTTCAAAAGAGTGAGACTTGCATGACCTAGTCTCTTGTGCCAGAGCATTATATTATCATTTAAAGCGCTCAAACAAGTCAGGTTGTTTTGGGGAAGCGTGGAAATACATACTTTGTAAACATTTTTGTAACGCTTCCCCTTCAATACAACGTCTCCTGTGTTGGCATTGACAACCAAGCAATGTGTTCGTGAGAGCACCACTAGATTGTTCTTGTCACACAGTTGGGACACACTTAGTAAATTATGCTTTAAACCATCAACTAAGTGCACATTATCAATTGCGTAGGAGAGAGTTTTACCAATGCTACTTATACCGATAATTGTCCCAGACTTGCCGTTTCCAAAAGCCACGCTCCCACCGGTTGAAGCTGTAAGTGAGAGAAAGTTTGATTTTTCTCCGGTTATATGCCGCGAACACCCACTATCAACATACCACAGCTGCCTGTTTTCAAGGTTATTTTCTGAGCTATTTGCCAGGGTGTTTCTTACCCTGTTTGCTGGGTTGTTTATGGGGTTGTTCTCTCTCACTTCAGCCTGCAAAACAAATCAAGGGTTAATTTTGGGAACCCAGATCCACTTGGGTCCCATTCTTTTAGACAAATAAAGCTCATCTTTCCTAATCCAGATTTGTTTCACATACCTTTCATTCTTTTCAATGGCATACCTTCTCGAAGGACATGAATATTGATAGTGACCAGTTTTACCACAATGAAAGCAAACAATTTTTTCAGGTCATCCCATATACTTTCTATGGATTGGGTAAATGGTTCGTTTAGGCTTATATCCAAGTCCCTTTTTGTTTCGACTGTGGCGAGTGTTTAACCAATTCAATGCCCTTGAGGACTTGTTCCAATGCTTGGTTGTGACAAGCTTGGTTTTCAGGTTTTCTATATTAGTATGCAAGCTCTTGTTCTCTTTGAGCAAAGACTCAACCATTCCTTCCACCTCAAGGAGTTTTTCCTCCACTCGAGAATAATCTCCCTCTTTTATAAAGAGGTTTTCCTTGAGCATGTTAATATTTTCATATAAGCCCAGTTTTTCATTTTTAAGGGTTTCATTTTCAAGTTCTAGGTCTCGGACATCTCGTTTCAATTCAGCACAAGTATCCATCAAGGTATACAAAAGTTCTTCGAGAGTTGCTTTATTGAGACCACGTACCTTGTTCTTGAGATCAGTCAAGCTGTTTGTGAATTCATCATCTGAGTCTGAGTCACTTTGTGCCATGAGAGCTACAGCATCTCCTTCACTTTCAGATTCACCTTCATCCTCAGAAGAGTCTCCCCAGGCAGCAAGCATAGCCTTCGAGAATCTTTTGCCTGAGGTGTTCACAGGTTGTTTTCGAACCTGTTTTCTGGGTTGTTTGAACTCCTGCTCTTCTCGAAGCAGAGGGCAGTTTTTCACAAGGTGATCTGGTTTGCCACATTTAAAACACCCTGTGAACTGTTCTCGAGGGGTGTTTCTGGATTTACTGAAGTCCTTTCTTTTGCTGTTTTCTTTGACCTTTTTGAAGAATTTCTTAAACTTTCCTGTCATTAAGGCCATCTCTTCATCCTCAAGGTCAGAGTCATCATCCTCTTGTGCTTTCAAGGCAAGCCCACGATCCTTCTTCTGCTCCTCCTTTTGTTGTGAGTTCTTTCTAAGTTCATAGGTTTGAAGATTGCCAATCAACTCGTCGAGGGTGATCTTGTTCATGTCTTTAGCTTCTTGGATGGCTGTCACCTTCGCTTCCCAAGACCGAGGCAAAATCCTTAGAATCTTCCTCACCAGCTCTTCTGTGGTGAAGGATTTTCCCAGGGATTTTAGCTCATTTGTTATGTGGGTGAAGCGTGTGTACATATCCATCACGTTCTCACGATCACCCATATCAAACAACTCATATTGCCTTATGAGTAGCTCAATACGTGACTGTTTGACTTGACTTGTTCCTTCATGAGCTAGTTGGAGGGCATTCCATATCTCCTGGGCTGACTCACACTCCGAGATACGTGTATATTCATCTGGACCTAGGCCAAAATATAATAGCTTCTTGGCCTTGGCATTCTTTCCCATTTTCTTATAGTCTTCACCATCAAACTCTATGGGTTCCTTGGGAACCTTCTTACCATCTTCAAGCACCTTGGTGGGAACAAGGGGCCCGTTCTTGATGAGCATCCATAACTCATAATCTTCTGCCTGAATATAGTTTTCCAACCTATTCTTCCACCAACTATAATGTTAGCCGTTGAAATAGGGTGGCCGAGTAATGGATTACCCTTCAAGGATTCCTTGTGGTGTACTCATCTTCAGAATCTCTTAAGGTGTTAGCCCTTTTGTGAGAGAACCTGCTCTGATACCACTTGTTGAATTTATGAGCACTTACCCACAAGAGGGGGGTGAATTGTGGTGTTCGATTTTTGCGTACTTACTGACAAACACCCTCCTGATTGCAGAAGTTGTTCTTGAATTACGAACAACCTTCTGACTTGTTTGCACCAGATGTTTTCAATTTGCTCAAAGGCAAAAATCAACAAGATAAATGCGGAAATAAAGCACACACAATTTTTCCGTAGAAAACACCTCTAGCCCAACTGAGGTGTGAAAAACCACGACCTACCTCGTGTAGGATTTAACCACTTTCACTAGCGGGCTTCACACATTACAAATGTAACACACCTTGTTACAACTTGCAACCACGTAACCTTCTTTTCTAAGAAAGGTTACACCACGTCCAAATCTCACCAGATTGGACACGTCCAAAGTCCACACGACTGAGGACCACTCACTCACTTTTCTGATCCAAGATCAGGGTTACAAAACACCTTACGGGGGTGCTTCTGATTTAAGCAGATGTAAGGTACAATGAGGTCCTAGTATGCCAATATCTTGAAAGCTCAGCTTAAACACAACTTGTCTCGGTTTTTCTTTTCTCAAGAGTAGCTCGAAAAATTCTTCTCACTAGAAAAACCACTTTTGCACTTCTCCCTTTTTGCGTATGTTGTGTATGTTTCTCGTTTTTTCTTCTCTTCTGAATGGGAGTGAAATGTTGAGTTTTTAAACAAAAAATCCAACGGTCAAAAACAAGGAGAAGTGATAAAATCAGCTATGTTTAGCAAAGAAAGATTTTTGCTTAGCACAAAGAATTCCAACGGCTAAAAGATCAATGAGGATAGAGTTTTCCCAATATTGTAGGGATTTGATTTTTGGAAGATAAAAGTCTATCTTTTCCCCTTTAAAAAATAGCCGTGAGATACATGGGAAAGAATCTCAGCTTTGAATTTTGAATTAATCACTTCCCAAAGGATAAGAAAGAAATATTTTCGGTTTTGGTAAATATTTTCCAAAATCAGTTTTGCAAATCTCCCAAGGGATTTTCATATCAAAAAGATTTTCTACAGCTTAAATTGCTGTCTTGGAATTTTATCAAAATATATTAGAGCTTTTGGCCAACCAAAATAAGTTTTCCAAAGTAACCGGGTTTGGCCGTTGCAGTTCAGAAACACCCTAGGTACCCTGTTTACAGGGTTGTTCAAACTTGGTGTTCTGAAGCAAATAGCGCAACCGATTCAAGAGTGGTTAGTTAGAGACTTTTCAAGATTGGCATATTAACAAGAGTCTAAAAAATAAAACCTAAATTACCCAAGACATCTTGTTGTAGATCCAGTCATCTTGTTCAAGATGAATACGCTGCCCCAACCACCTAGACCAACCTGTTTGCCAGGTTGTTCTTGTATCGCTTGAGTTCAGAAAGGCCTGTTTGCTGGATTGTCCTTGAAACACCTAGCCTGTTTGCCAGGTTGTTCTTGTATTGCTTGAGTTCAGAAACTGATCTTAACACACAATCAACTCATCGAGGTGGTGTTCTTGACTTGAGCGTGAGTCGTCAAGGTATGAGACCTGTTCTTAAGACTTGTTCTCAACATTCAGCAAACAAGTTAAGATGCATATTGAAAATAACAGTGTATGCCTGTTTGGAGAACTTTGTTTGGAGCAACATTATTTAAGAGCATTTTACACATGGGTTTGTTGTCATCAAAACTGAATATACTAATTCAACACAAATTAGACTAGTGGTATCGAATATGAGCTAGTTTGGGTCAAATAAATAATAAGGAGAGGTAGGGGCATTTTGGACATTTTGCACGACACAGTCCCTTTTCTCCTTTACTCCCCGTGAGCCCCCCCGATGGCGTCTCTCTCTCCTCTCTGCTTTATCTTCTTCCTCCTCTTCTCCGCCATGCACGCGCCGGCCAAGCTCCCAAACCCATAGAATTTTTGCCACTTTTTGCTACAAAAATCCTCCATTCGACCGCCCCTACCAACTGGCGTAAGTTTGGAACAAATTTGGGTCGCAATTCGAAGCTCCTTGCCATGTTTACGGAGGGTTTTAGGTGCCGAATTGGAGCTCGAACGCGTGCTCAGGTATGGCCCTGCAATTTCACTTTTAATTGCTTCAATTTCCTATAAACTAGAGTAGAAATCGTTGCTTTCAGGCCCCCATTCAACCTTAATTCAGTAAGTGAGTTTGGGTCTATTTTAGGGTTCGAATTTTTGGGAGATTGGGCATGATTTGGGTCCTAATCAATCGTGGGTAAGCAAGAGGTGAAGGATTGGAGTTGTTCAAGCCCCTAAAGTCGAGCCACAGCCGTGAATCAAACCTCTACCTTGGGTTCAAGGTAAGGGTCTCTTTCTTTCTAAACTACTATTAATTTCAATGAATTTAACTAAATTAGCTAGTGCATGTTGATTCTGAGATTAGTAGTTAGTTTGGGCAAATTAGAATCGATATTGAGAAATTTCAAGCATTATTGATTGTGGTTAATCGCATGTTGAGTAATTGCATGGTTGAATGGATCCTTTAAATTGAGGATTTGATAATAAATAGAGTGTTGATAGTGGGCTGTTGTAGCATCAGTTGTCGCATTTGGAGGACTATATAATGCTTAGGGGTGCTAGTTGGGCAGTTGAAGTAATCGTGATGTAAACTGAATTATGTCTAAAAGTTAGGGCTAAATTCGTTTGAGCATGTTAATGGTTTATTCTTGGTCATTACAAAGGAAATACTATGCCTACGTATATTGGTTTGCGAACAAGAAAGTAAATATCGCTTGAAGTTTCTATTTGCATCAGTTTAGCATGTTAAATTCTAAGTTGGCTGTTAAGTATGAATATTATACCTATGTACGATCGTTTTGTGTATTGTTGGCTTGTACATGTCAATATTGAACCGAGCTTGGTAGTTGGATGGTTTGAGGTAGAACTATTGAGTGGTTTGAGGTTCTTGTTGTTGATATATTTAGTTTTGATGATAACAAATCCAAGAGTAACATATTTGTCTAAGTAAAGTTGTTCCAAACAAGCTCTCCAAACAGGGCCTAATACACCGTTGTTCCTACACCGCTGTTTGTGATATTTTATTAACCTGGTGGCTAAATATTGAGAACAAGTCTTAGGAACCGGTTCCGAGCTTCAGTGACACAAGATCAGCAAACAACACATGGTTTAAGTCTTGAGGAACATTCAGCTACACAAGATCACCCAAGGAATCAAGGTGACCAAGGTGTTTTGGAGCAGCATATTCACTCTTGACAAGACAACTAATTCTTACAAGGAGTCTTGGTTAATTTAGTTTTTATCTTTTAGACTCTTGTTAATATGCCAATCTTGAAAGTATCATTTTTAGCACTTCTTGAAAACGGTTTTCGAAAAGTTGCTTTGGGACACCATTTCCAAACAACCCTGCAAACAGGGTGCCTAGGGTGTTCTCAAAAACTACAGCAGCTACATCAGTCTTATCTGGAAATTTGCTTCGGTTGGCTGCCAGATCTAAAAAGATTTGTTTTGAATTTGAAAAAAAAAAAATTGCAAAACCGTTTTTGCTAAAGATTTCTCTTGAAAGATTCTTATCCCTTATTTTTAGGTCTTGATTGAATTTGGGATAAATCAAGATTTTATCCTTTTCAAGCTAGATTACTCGGCCAAGATATTTTAAGAAAATCTTCTCTCCTCTCTTAGCCGTTGGAAATCTTTGGTGAATCTTCTAAGCGACTAAAAATAGAGGATTTTCCCTATCTTTTGAAAAGAATAGCCGTTGGGTTGTGCGTTTAAATATTGAAATTCTCTCCCCCATTTGACAATCCGGTTTTTACAAAGAAGTAAGAGATTTTTAGAGCTGAATTTCAAAGAGAAAAACCGTGAGAAGATTGTGCTTAACTGAGCTTTCAATTTCTTGGCATATTAGGGCTTCATTGTACCTTACATCTGCTTAAGTCAGAAGCACCCCAGTAAGGTGTTTTGTACCCCTTTCTCAGAACAGAAAGTGAGTGAGTGTGTCCTCAGTCGTGTGGACGTTAGACGTGTCCTATCTGGTGAGATTGGACGTGGTGTAACCTGTCTTAGGGAAGAAGGTTACGTGGGTTACAAGTTGTAACAAGGAGTGTTGCTTTTGTAACGTTTTCAGCCCGTTAGTGAAGTGGTTAAATCCTACACGAGGTAGGTCGTGGTTTTTCACACTTCAGTTGGGCTAGAGGTGTTTTCCACGTAAAAATTGTGTGTGCTTTATTTCCGCATTTATTACTTTGAATTTCGCGACTGAATCAGTTGAGAACAACCGCTACAAACAAGGCGTAAGGTTGTTTGTGATTTACAAACAATCTCTGCAATCAAGTGCTACGGTTGTTTGTTAGTTATTAGGCGAGAATCGACCACCACAATTCACCCCCCTCTTGTGGTTGTGTACTCTTGGAATTCAACAAGTGGTATCAGAGCGGGTTCTCTCAAAAGAGCTAACACCTTGAGAGATTCTGAAGATGAGTACACCACAAGGAATCCTTGAAGGGCAATCCATTACTCGTCCACCCTATTTCGACGGCCAACGTTATAGTTGGTGGAAGAATAGGATGGATAACTATATTCAGGCAGAAGATTATGAATTATGGATGCTCATCAAGAACGGGCCCCTTGTTCCCACCAAGGTGCTTGAAGATGGTAAGAAGGTTCCCAAGGAACCCATAGAGTTTGATGGTGAAGACTATAAGAAAATGGAAAAGAATGCCAAGGCCAAGAAGCTATTATATTTTGGCCTAGGTCCAGATGAATATACACGTATCTCGGAGTGTGAGTCAGCTCAGGAGATATGGAATGCCCTCCAAGTAGCTCATGAAGGAACAAGTCAAGTCAAACAATCACGTATTGAGCTACTTATGAGGCAATATGAGTTGTTTGATATGGGTGATCGTGAGAACGTGATGGATATGTACACACGCTTCACCCACATAACAAACGAGCTAAAATCCCTGGGAAAATCCTTCACCACAGAAGAGCTGGTGAGGAAGATTCTAAGGATTTTGCCTCGGTCTTGGGAAGCGAAGGTGACAGCCATCCAAGAAGCTAAAGACATGAACAAGATCACCCTCAACGAGTTGATTGGCAATCTTCAAACCTATGAACTCAGAAAGAACTCACAACAAAAAGAGGAGCAGAAGAAGGATCGTGGGCTTGCCTTGAAAGCACAAGAGGATGATGACTCTGACCTTGAGGATGAAGAGATGGCCTTAATGACAAGAAAGTTCAAGTCTTCAAAAAGGTCAAAGAAAACAGCAAAAGAAAAGACTTCAGTAAGTCCAGAAACACCCCCCGAGAACAGTTCACAGGGTGTTTCAAGTGTGGCAAACCAGATCACATTGTGAAGAACTGTCCACTACTTCGAGAAGAGCAAGAGCAAGAACACCCCAGGAAACAAGGTAGAAAACAAGCTACAAGCAGTTCTGGGAGACGATTCTCGAAGGCTATGCTTGCTGCCTAGGGAGATTCCTCTGAGGACGAAGGTGAGTCTGAAACTGATGAAGGTGCTGTAGCTCTCATGGCACAAAGTGACACGGATTCAGATGATGAATCAACAAACAGTCTTACTGATCTCAAGAACAAGGTACGTGGTCTCAATAAAGCAACTCTCGAAGAACTTTTGTATACCTTGATGGATACTTGTGCTGAATTGAAACGAGATGTCCGAGACCTAGAATTAGAAAATGAGATCCTTAAAAATGAAAAACTGGGCTTACATGAAAATATTAATACGCTCAAAGAAAACCTCTTTATAAAAGAAGGAGATTATTCTCGAATGGAGGAAAAACTCTTTGAGATGGAAGGAATGGTTGAGTCCTTGCTCAGGGAGAACAAGGGTTTGCATGCTAATATAGAAAAACTAGAAACCGAGCTTATCACAACCAAGTGCTGGAATAAGTCCTCACAAGCCCTTGATTGGTTAAACACTCACCACAGTCGAAACAAAAAGGGACTTGGATATAAGCCTAAACGAACAGTTTACCCAATTCATAGAAAGTATGTGGGATTACCTGAAAACATTGTTTGCTTTCATTGTGGTAAAACTGGTCACTATCGATATTCATGTCCTCTGAGAAGGTATGTCATTGAAAAAAATGAAAGGTATGTGAAACAAATCTGGATTAGAAAAGATGAGCTTTACTTGTCTAAAAGAATGGGACCCAAGTGGATCTGGGTTCCCAAAACTAACCTGTGATTTGTTTTGCAGGCTGAAGTGAGAGAGAACAACCCCACAAACAACCCAGCAAACAGGGTAAGAAACACCCTGTCAAACAGATCAGAAAACAACCTTGAAAACAGGCAGCTGTGGTATGTTGATAGTGGGTGTTCGCGGCATATGACTGGAGAAAAATCAAACTTTCTCTCACTTACAGCTTCAACCGGTGGGAGCGTGGCTTTTGGCAACGGCAAGTCTGGGACAATTGTCGGTGTAGGTAGCATTGGTAAAACTCTCTCCCACTCAATTGATAATGTGCACTTAGTTGATGGTTTAAAGCATAATTTACTAAGTGTGTCCCAACTGTGTGACAAGAACAACCTAGTGGTGTTCTCACGAACACATTGCTTGGTTGTCAATGTCAACACAGGAGATGTCGTATTAAGGGGGAAGCGACACAAAAATGTTTACAAAGTATGTATTTCCACTCTTCCCCAAAACAACCTGACTTGTTTGAGTGCTGTGAATGATGACATAATGCTCTGGCACAAGAGACTAGGTCATGCAAGCCTTACTCTTTTAAACAAACTTGTTTCAAAAGACCTGGTTATTGGACTACCTTCCATCAAATTTAATGATGACAAGGTATGTGAAGCTTGTGCAAAAGGCAAACAAGTCAGATCTTCTTTTAAATCGAAAAAATGTGTAAGCACTACTCGACCTCTAGAATTATTACACATTGATTTGTGTGGTCCCATGAGGATAACTAGTAGAGGTGGGAAAAAGTATGTGCTTGTTGTAGTGGATGATTACTCTCGATTTACTCGGACCTTGTTTTTGGCATCCAAAGATGAAACCTTTGAGAATTTTATTGCCTTTCTCAAAAAGGTTGAAAAGAGAGTAGGATACTCCTTAATTAGCTTGAGATCTGATCATGGAACTGAGTTTGAAAATGCAAGTTTTATCAACTATTGTAATGAACATGGTGTTGATCATAACTTCTCAGCTCCAAGAACACCCCAACAAAATGGGGTGGTTGAGCGCAAAAATCGCACCCTGGAAGACATGACCAGAACAATGCTTATTGCTAGTGGTCTTCCTAGGTATTTCTGGGCAGAAGCATTGAACACCTCATGTTACATTATAAATAGATGCATGATCAGACCCATTTTGAACAAAACTCCTTATGAACTTTTCAAGGGCAGAAAACCCAATATTACGCACCTAAGAACATTTGGTTGTAGGTGTTTTGTGCATAATAATGGGAAGGATGCCTTAAGAAAGTTTGACCCTAGGAGTGATGAGGCAATATTTCTTGGCTATTCTTCTCACAGCAAGGCATACAAAGTCTTTAACAAAAGGACCTTGTGTGTTGAGGAAAGTGTGCATGTGCTTTTTAATGAATCTAACTTGTTGAGTGAGAATGATGCATAGGAAGATGAACTTGAATTAGGTCTTGTTCGAAAAGAAGTGTTGCTCCAAGATAAACGAGGTAAGAACACCATGGAGAAAACAACTCCTGAAGGTGTTCCTCAGAACAGCAGGCAAGGTGAACACCAAACAGGGGGAAACACCGTTGAACCCTGTTCGGGACCATGTTCTTCAGGAACAGGCTTACAAACAGGTGCAGAAACAGGCTCAGGAGATGATCGTAAGCTTGATATTACGACTAGAGTAGAGCATGGGTCTGTGGATCCTCTTACTCCACGACCATGGAAGTACCATAGTTCACACCCCCTTGATCAAATTCTGTCTGATATTAACAGTGGAGTGCAAACTAGGTCTAAGCTTAAGAATTTTTGCGCTTTCTATGCTGTTCTCTCTAATATTGAGCCAAAGAGTGTGAATGAAGCTCTTGCAGATTCAGATTGGGTCACGGCAACGCAACAAGAGCTCTATCAATTTGAAAGAAACAAAGTATGGCACCTTGTACCTAAACCTGCAGAGAGAACAATCATTGGAACCAAGTGGGTGTTCCGAAACAAACTGGATGAGTCAAGAACAGTCACTAGGAACAAGGCACGGCTGGTTGTTCAAGGGTATAATCAAGAAGAAGGGATCGATTACGAAGAAACCTTTGCACCAGTTGCTAGAATTGAGGCTATTCGAATCTTAATAGCCTTTGCAGCTCATATGGAAATCAAGCTATATCAAATGGACGTGAAAAGTGCATTCCTCAACGGATACCTTAAAGAAGAGGTGTATGTCAAACAACCCCCTGGTTTTGAAAACAGTGAATTTCCTAACCATGTTTTCAAACTTGACAAAGCTCTTTATGGCTTAAAACAAGCTCCTAGAGCTTGGTACGAATAGTTGTCAAGTTTTTTAATTGAAAATGATTTTAGAAGAGGCAAGGTAGACAATACCTTGTTTCTAAAATCTAAGGGGGAACATTTATTGATTGTCCAAATATATGTTGATGACATTATATTTGGTGCAACTCATCATGATTTATGCAATAAATTTTTAAATATGATGAGGAGTGAGTTTGAGATGAGCATGATGGGTGAGCTTAACTTTTTTTTAGGCTTACAAATCAAGCAAACTCCAAACGGCACCATGATCCATCAACAAAAGTATATCAAGGAGCTACTTAAGCGTTTTGGGATGGAGTTGGCCAAACCCGTAGACACTCCTATTTCTCCTTCAACCAGGTTGGTTATGGATGATGGGAGTCCCTCAGTTGAGGAGAAACTCTATAGGGGCATGATTGGGTCACTCCTATACCTAACCGCTAGTAGACCAGATATTGTTTTTAGTGTTGGTTTATGTGCCCGTTTTCAGTCTAATCCTAAGGAAACTCATCTTAAGGCTGTGAAACGAATACTAAGATATTTGAAACATACACCCAATTTAGCCTTATGGTATCCTAGAGGTTGCAATTTTGATCTTGTTGGATATGCTGATGCTAACTATGCTGGATTCCTAGTTGATAGAAAGAGTACCTCAGGTATGGCTCACTTTCTTGGACCTTGTTTGGTATCTTGGGCTACCAAGAAGCAACATTCTGTTGCCATGTCCACAGCAGAAGCTGAATATGTTGTAGCAGCTTCATGTTGTGCTCAACTGTTGTGGATAAGGCAACAGCTTAAGGACTTTTGTGTTGACACTGGATGCATTCCTATTTTTTGTGATAACACAAGTGCAATTAACATTGCCAAAAATCCATGTCAACATAAAAGAACAAAGCATATTGACATTCGACATCATTTCTTGAGAGATAATGTTGAAAAGGGTTTAATCTCTATGAATTTTTGCACAACGGAAAATCAAATTGCTGATATATTCACTAAGGCACTAGCTAGAGATCAATTTGAGAGAAATAGACTGGAACTAGGGTTGGTGAGAACACCCTGAGATACCTGTTTCCAGAACATGAACTGGGTTTGGTAAGATCAACCTTTACACCCTGTTCTCTCCCCCTGTTTGCAAATTTTATTAACAACGGATGTGATTGCATACACTCGAATTGCGTGCATTTTGTCTCTACTTATCCACTTAGTGCAGCATAAGGGGATGTACTGGAGCCGCCTTAATACCATTAGGTCCAATCAAGATCAGACGGCAAAGAACAGGCATAACGAAGAGAACAGGTACGCCCCTTGGTTGCTCGATGTGTTTTCTTTCCTTCCCAAGGCACAAGCTTTTAATGCTCACACCCGTTGCAAACCGAGAAATCTTCTAAAGATTTTGGGTGCTCTCTCTCTCTCTCTCTCTTTATATGCCCTGTTCTCAGTTCTGCCGTTCATCTCGCACACAAGCAAAACCTGAAAACCCTGCAACAACCTTAAACCCTAATCTCTCTCTTCTAGCAACAATGGCTCCCAACAACTCCTCTCAATCAAAAGCCCTCGTTCTTGCGTCCTCAATCCCTGCTCCCCCTCGCCCAATCCTGTACAAGGTTTTCAAATTCCTCAAAAGCTTATCCCTACAATCAGTGGGAATGGGGATGGATGATATTCCCTTCGAGTGTGGAAGGGAATTGGTGTTCCTTGTAGGGACTTACTGGATTGGGAGGAACCAATCAACCTCCCTGCAATCATGATTCGCCACATAGGGCGAATTGCGAACACCACCCGGGCCCATGATCTTGGATATGGGTTTCTGCTGATAAGGGTGTGTGAGCACCTTGGGATAGTGCTCACATGGCGAGTGGAGGCCCAACTCGTTGATGAGATTGGGATTGACACTCTGCTCGGGTGTGGCTATGAGGTTGGCGAAGGGTCAGTCTCCAAACAGGATCGTCGACCACCTCGACCACCTGTTTCTGGGCAACCTTCCATCAAACTTGAGGCTGTTTTTGAGGACAATGCTCGCCTCAAGGATGAGCTCTCAGCTGTCAAGGCTGCTCTTGCTGAGGAACAAGCCCTCTCCGCCAAACGCCATGAGGAATTACTTGCCCTTCTCTCCATTCTTGCCCCCAGCATTCCTCCTCTGCAAACTAGACCACCCCCTGCAACCTGATTCTCTAGGCTGTTCTCTTGTCTCCTCCTCCCATCTTCGTTTTTGGCATTGTACTGTTTTTAAGGTGTTTTGTACCCCTGTTCTCAGAACAGAAAGTGAGTGAGTGTGTCCTCAGTCGTGTGGACTTTGGACGTGTCCTATCTGGTGAGATTGGACGTGGTGTAACCTGTCTTAGGGAAGAAGGTTACGTGGGTTACAAGTTGTAACAAGGAGTGTTGCTTTTGTAACGTTTTCAGCCCGTTAGTGAAGTGGTTAAATCCTACACGAGGTAGGTCGTGGTTTTTCACACCTCAGTTGGGCTAGAGGTGTTTTCCACGTAAAAATTGTGTGTGCTTTATTTCCGCATTTATTACTTTGAATTTCGCGACTGAATCAATTGAGAACAACCGCTACAAACAAGGCGTAAGGTTGTTTGTGATTTACAAACAATCTCTGCAATCAAGTGCTACGGTTGTTTGTCAGTTATTAGGCGAGAATCGGCCACCACAATTCACCCCCCTCTTGTGGTTGTGTACTCTTGGAATTCAACACTTGTGGTCGGTGCTATGTGAGGAGGGAGATAGGGATATGAATTGCCGCAATTACGTGGATTGCGAGGCCATGTATGGCTTAATGAGTTGTGATATGAAGTATGTGAATATGCTATGTGTGAACCCCTTTTCCCTCGATGTGCTACGTGATGTTATGTGATTAATTCTTGAAATTTTAAACGTCTTTGAAAAGAAAAGTTCATTTAGAAAGTTCGTTTTACACGTTTGAATATACTTTTATGTTTGTCAGTTGTTTATTCACGTATTAGGACGTCTAAAGTGTAAAAAGGCCCTAAACCGTCGAACTGCTCAGTTAGTGACTCGACTGAATAGTCGATAGGTTTAGGAAGTTCAAATGCAAACTAAAAGAGAGTTCGAAAAAGTTTTTAACGCATTGGTTTGCGTATGACCCCTCCACGTGTTTAAAAGAATTTAAACGACCCAAAAAAGAGCACCTTAAGGTGCTAATTATGAAACTTAGCTTATTTGCATGTTAATTGCTTACTTAAGTCTCTATTGAGTTTCGATTAAAGAGCTAGTAAGTCCATAATGACTTTAAGAAGCATTTGTATTGAAAATATAAAAAGAAACCTTAAATTGCCTTATAAACGATCCAAGTACTTTAAGTTTTTGAATAGTAGCAAGTTCGGGAATGTTTTAAGCCTTTAGTTAATTTATACACCCTTCTTGAGTTTTAAAAGGAATTGAAACGAGCTATAGAACGACAACTGAAGTTTTTATTACGAAACTAATTTGAGCTACATGCTAACTAAGTATTTAAGTCTCAAATGGGTTTCGATTTCGAACTTAGTTTGAGTTAAACATTAACTAAGCACGTTATGTCTCAAACAAGTTTCGATCTACGAGTTAGTAAACGTATTACGTTTATAAGAAACTTTTAAGTGAAAAGTAAAGTCGTTTTATGAGTTAGTAAATGTAATACATTTATAGGAACCTTTTAGGTTGAAAACGAAGTCGTTTTACGATTTAGCAACCCTATTACATTTATACGAAGTTTCTAACTTGAAAACAAAGTCGTTTTACAATTTAGCGACCCTACTACATTTGTACAAACCTTTTAAGTTGAAAATGAAGTCGTTTAACGATTTAGCAAACTTAATACGTTTATACGAACCTTTTAAGTTAAAAACGAAGTCGTTTAACGATTTGGCAAACTTGATACATTTATATGAAGCTTTTAAATTGAAAATGAAGTCGTTTTACGATTTAGCAACCCTATTACATTTATACAAAGCTTTTAAGTTAAAAACGAAGTTGTTTTACGATTTAGCAAACTTAATACGTTTATACGAAGCATTCAAGTTAGAAACTAAGTTGTTTTACCATTTAGTAAACATTTTACGTTTATAAGAAGTTTTTAAGTTATTTACGAAGTCAATTTACGAGTTAGCAAACTTATTCCGCCTTTGAGAAGTTTTTAAGCCAAAAACGAATGAACTGTAAGCATTTCAAAAGGTTATGGTCGTTTTGTTTAAAAGTAATATTTCAGCAAAGTAAGCATCTGAAGAAGAGAAATTTAATGCGATTTTAAAGGCTAGGAAAGTGCTAGGCAAGTGGCCAGACCTTCAGGATAGGAACTGGACGCAAAGATAGTGTGAGCTGTTTCCCCCTAAGGTAATGGTGGGAGCTGGTTGTAAAGATGGCGTGAGCTGTTCCCGGGAGCTGAACTCAAGATATGATTATCTTGGTGTGAGCTGCTCCCTAATGTATGACGCGTAACAAAACCTTAAGGGGGATTGGACTCCGAATATGATTATCTTGGTGTGAGCTGTTGCCTTATAGAGGACAGTATCGAGGTTAGAGTTGCTGTGCTAAGACGCATTTTGGCCAAAAGTTAAGTACGTATACTCCGGGGATAACATAGATTAAGAGTGACGATCTCACTTAAGGGCGGTGTTGACCTCCCTAGCCAGCACAATAAGATGTTTTATGTTATAAGTAAGTTCCTGATAAAAAGAAGATTTGGCTTTTACCATTCTAAGCAGTTCAGAAAAGGAAAAGAAGTTCTTTTAAAGGGATACGGGCCTCAAGAGGCCAAGTAAAGCGTTTTTAAGAAAAGAAGAAAGCTTCCAAATGTACCTAACCTGCATATATTCTATGAATGTGTTCTGAATATAGTTTAAATGAGATTTCAAATAAAGTATAGTTACATTCTAGTAATGCATCATACATTCAAGCTTTTTAATGTGCATATTCGATGAAAGAATATTTCTTGCCGAATCTTTCTTACCAGTTTAGATGTTGTGAGAACTTTTAGAAAGAATTATAAGCTTAAAAGGAGTTTGTGCGGATTATAAACCATTATTGGTATTTACCAAGAGTCACTATGTTTTCAAAAGTGAGTTTGAAGGCCTTTATATTCAATCCTTGTTGCCATCTTGTTTATGTGCCTGAATGCCTGCTAGTAGGGAAGTTTGGTCGATGAAGGCCTAGAATCGAGTTGAATGGTTAGACTGAAGTCTTAATGGGGGTGATCTTTCCTTGGGGATTATGATTGCCTAATATGATGGTAAAGTATGAATGCGTGATATGTGGCTATTATTAATATTATTGCCTACAACTGTTTTGGGTTTTAAGGAGTAGGGGAATTCTCACTGAGCATATGGCTGTTCATCCCTTTATTAGTCCCTTTTTTCCCTGGTTCAATTTGAGCAGGTTTAAGAGATACTTTGAAGTTGCTTGATGCCAACCCCTCAGAAGTCCCTGCCAACTTTGCAAGTGTTTGACCTACCACGTTGTAAAATTTTAAGTTATCGTTGTATGTGAAAGCATGTAGCCAGCTCTGTACCTGTATATGTAGCTTCCTAACCCTTGTTTTAGTTGTTAGATCATTAGTGATCCGAGCGAGTGGCCCGAGGCAATGAACTTGGGTTATTTTATCAAATGTTACACCCTGCCTCTAGTTTACAGGTACCCTTTGCTGAACTAAGACTCTCAAATGTCGCTAAAATAGGGGAAACTCTGGCAGTTTTGTTTTAGAATGATTATCTAAATACTAATCCAAACCCTTGATCTTCAAGAGTCTTAAGGATTTACCTCTAAGAAGTCCTGGCAGTGTGACTGTCCCTAGGTTGGGGGCGTTACATTTATATATATATGTACATATATGTATATATAAATATATATATATATGTGTGTGTGTGTGCGTGTGTGTGCATATATATATATATATATTGAAAAAGGTACGGTCATTCATTACTCATAGCTCATCCATTTCTGTACATCAGGTATCACCTATATGGGGTGATTCTAGCTATCATGGTTTATACTACCCCAGTAAGTCATCTATGTTTCTATAATATTTATGATCTTTCTGTACTCTGTATAATGTCCTTTGTATGATGTCTTCCTTAACTGCTCTGGTTATGTGCCCGTTGTCTATTGCCTTCCCTTAGAAGATCATTTGATTTCTTGCTTCCCAGATGTGATAGATTAGTGCTGTGAATGCTGTATATAAGATATGCTTCTACTGCCGTGATGTTTTAATTTTCAGCAGAAACTACATCCGTTCCTGCCCAGTTTGCTTAGGTGTAATGTTCATCCATTACCATATATCCTTCCACACATCCTTTATCCCACTGCATTGATATAATAGATGCTCTTGGGTTTCATCCTTCTCTTGGCCGATCTGGTACTATGCTGTTATATTTGAGAATTTTACCGGTCTAGTCCTTACTCGGATTCTTTGTCTCATCATCACCCATGCTATGAAGCATTATCTGGGGATAATGAGGCTTGACCATGTTAGCCTGGCCTAGTTAACTTTACCTGAGAGGTTCAAGTACCACATATATCCTGATTTAACATTATATTGCCCATTAGGGGACCCCCCATTGCCATTTATGATTGGCTGTGCACCCCCACTTGAAAACCTCTTTGACCTTACAGAGTTTTCTCCAATACCAGCAGACATCTTGCTTTGGCATATAATCCCACCATGAACTTTTGTTTAAGTATCTGACATGCACCCATTTAACCCACAACAGGTCCTTTTCTTTGTGATAGCCCACACCAGCTTCGCTATGCTTGCATGGTTCCAAGCCTCCATGTTTATAAGACCCAGCCCTCCATATTTCTTAGGTTTGCAGGTTTCCTCCCATGAGACATGCGGTATCTTCCTATATACCTCGTCTGCACCCCACATGAAGTTCTTACACATTTTGTTCCCTTCCTTGATCACACCCTTGTGCAGAATAAAAATCATGGCCCAGAAGGTATAAATACCCATTAGTATACTATTACTCAATGCAACTCTCCTTGCATATGAGGTATTCTTTGTTGCCCAGATTGTTATATTCTTGGTGATCTTTTCCACCTATATTCTGCAGTCAAGTGTACTAAGCCTATTTGTTGTCACTGGTACTCCCAAATATCTAAATGGGAGCTTCCCCCCTTGATACCCCGTTTGATCAAGAATTTCTCTCCCTTGTTGTTCTTGACACCCACCCAGTACAATCTGTGATTGTTCTTTGTTTGCCTCCAGACCTGTGCTCTTTGAGAACTTATCAAATGCCTCCATAAGATAGGATACTGTTCTGGGCTCAGCTACACTAAACACTATCAAGTCATCTGCAAATATAAGGTGGGTCATCTTACTCTCCTTGCAGTGGGGGTGAAACTTGAATCCTTCTTTGTTTCCTGCCTAAAGGAACAGCCTGGATAAGTACTCAATTACCAATGCAAATAGCAAGGGGGATAAGGGATCCCCTTGTCTCACCTCTTTCCTCCTTCAAAGTAACCAAAGTCTTCCCCATTTATATGAATTGTATAAGTTGGGCTAGTGATGCAAGCCATCAGCCACTTAATAGATATGCTTGGAAACCTTAGGCTAGTGAGGATCTCCTTTACTACATCCCAGTGAACTGAATCATATGCCTTCTTCAAATCCACCTTCATCATACACCTGGCAGAGATGTATTTCTTTGTATACACTCTAGCTATTTCCTGGCACAATAACACATTATGCAATAGTTCTCTTCCCTTCATAAAAGCCCCTTGACTATTGGCAACCAAACTAGGTAACACTTCTTTCAACCTTGTACATATTAACTTTGAGATGCCTTTATACACAACATTTCAGCAGGAAGTAGGCCTAAACTCTGCAAGAGTTCTAGGTGATTGTACCTTAGGGATAAGAATCAGCCTAGTGGAGTTCCATTGCTTGCACATTCTTCCTATTGTAAAAAACTCTTATATGGCTTCATATATTTTAGTCCTCACTTTATTCCAACTAGCCTTGAAAAAACTACTACTGAACCCATCTGGCCCTGGTGATTTGATGAAAGGAATTGATAGTATAGTTGCACTATGTCCTTCTCTATAAAGGGTTCAATGAGCTTCAATTATTGTTCTACTGTCAGCCTAGGCCCAGTCCTCATAGTATCCTAATCAATCTCCACCCTTTGGATATTGTTCTTTCCTGGAAGCCTTAGTAGTACTGTGCCATGACTCTAGTCACCTCTGCAAACCCTTCCCTCCTATTGCCCCTTTTATCTTTGATGGCATAAACATAGTTATATAGCTTCTTTTGCTTCATTTTAGTGATAAAAAATCGGCTACCTTGGTCCCCATAGTTGAGCCATTGTTGCTTGCATTGTTGCTTGATTAGAGACAGGGAGGATTTTAGTATCTCTAAATACTTTATCCTTCTTTCTTTCTGTTGTGCTAAAAGTGTCTCATCCCAACGATTATCATGCAGCTCCTTCTGCACCCTGTCTAGTTATGTTCTGGCTAGTCTTTGTTGTTCATGAATTTCTAAAAATTTATCTCTATTTAATTTCCTCAATGGGCCTCTTAGCTGGCTGAGCATCTCATGTACTTACTGCATCTTATTCCCTTTACTCTATTTTTCACATTGCAGTTGTACAATCTCATTGAACTTTGGGTCTGAGCGCCACATTTCACAAAATTTGAAATGCTCTTTTCTTTTGGGACAAGATGGGAAGGTGATCTTCAATGGGGTGTGATATGACAGTCCCTTTGTAATGCATGAAACATAAGAGTAATCCATCTCCTAATACCAGTA
The DNA here is from genome assembly GCA_029747015.1 of Carnegiea gigantea. Lineage (NCBI taxonomy): Eukaryota > Viridiplantae > Streptophyta > Magnoliopsida > Caryophyllales > Cactaceae > Carnegiea > Carnegiea gigantea. The sequence goes on from JAKOGI010000673.1 coordinate 442,516, forward strand.
ACTATTTGCAGCCATCTTGTCAATCTTGGACCAGGTAGTTCTATTATTCCAAGTAAAGAAAGCCCCTGTGCTTCTCAGTTCCTGCAGTTCGCTCTAGGCATTTAGCAAAATCAATTAGCTCTGCATTCTGCATACCATCTCTCCCGATTCTCTCCTTAGGGTACAGGATAGCATTGAAATCCCCTAGTACCCCCAATGTCATATGCATACGTTCTGCTGTTCTTCTCAGTCCCCTCCATAGGGGCTGTCTTAATGCATTGTTGTTCATGCCATACATAAAGGAAATACAGAACTGTTTATGATTTGATACTTGTTGTGCCCTACAATGAACCATTTGGTATGTTGCTCCCAGTACACTGACTTAGTATGCCCTACTCCTCCATGCTACCCAAATCCGGACTTTGGGGTTGCAATCGACATTTGTAAACCATTCCCACCCTCCAAAAAGTCTACTAGCTACCACCTCTATGTTCTCTTTTTTTACCTTGGTTTCCAGTAAAGCTACTAACCTAACTTTATGCTTATTTAAGAAGACCTTGATGTCTTCCTATTTATTAGGGTTGTTTAAACCCCTCATATTCCATGCTATGATGTTACCCATGGGGAGTTTTATCTGGTGCTATGTCCTCCCTTCCTTCCCTATTGAGTTCCTCCTCCATTAGCACCTGAAATGAGTTGTGCCCTGGAGCCACATATGTTTCTTTTGGTTGATCTTTATGTCTACCACTTCTCCTCCTTGGTGCTGTGAAGCCTTTATTCCCTTTTGTTCCCTCCACTTGAGGTGTACTTTCCTCCATCTCCTTACCCTCTCTGTTGTCTCTGTTAATCACTCTCCATTCCTTCCTAATTGTATCTTCCTTCTGCACACTTCTTCCTCATGACCCAACATCTGGCAATGAGAACATTTAACTGGTTGCCACTCATATTTGACTGCTTGTCTCACAACCACATCCCAATCATTTATAAGATCAATATGGTTTGGGAAAGGCCTATTTACCTTCATCTCTATTCACATCTATGCATATTGCAATTTTGTCTTCTCTTTAGTAACTCTATCAATCTTGATAAGTATACCTATCATACTGTCCAATTTACTTAGGCTCTCCAGGCCCCAATATTTTATATCCAATTCAGGGAATTGGACCCGGATTGGTAATGTTTGCTACGAGCTTGTATCCAGTATCATCCCCTCATTCCAAGCTTTGACAATGAATGGATTTTTGTCAAAGAAATAAACCCACCGCTATAACACTGTCATTTTGTCAATCATGTTTGTGAATCTGACAAGGAAAACCCCTTTCCTAACCATTATCACCTTATCAATATTCATAGATTTCTAGATACGATGAATAAAGCCATCAACCACTTCAAATGGGGGGTTTGACCCCATCACCCCACATAAAACAGCATTTCCCCAGTACTCTACTTCTGATTGGACATCAGCCTTCTCAATTTTTTCACACTGTCTACAATTCACCTCGTTCATTGGTATGAATTTTAAAGCTATGCCTTCCACAGGGTCAACCAGAGATGCATAAGTGCTAGGGCTTTGGTTATTTACCTCCATCTACAGCTCTTCACCATTCTGCTGAAATTCTTTCATATTTGAACTTACTTGTGCTACTGTTCCATTACTTTCTGGGCTGATTTGTTTCTGATTTTCGGCAAGGATAGCCCATGGGAATTAGCGCCAGACCCTGATCGTTACTCATTTCCCTCTGTAATTTGTGGAATCTATCTCAGTCGTCCCCTCTTTCCTCCCCTCGCCATGGCAGGGATTTCCTAGGGAAGAAGAAGAGATTATATATATATATATATATATTTATATATATATATATATATATATATATATATATATATTATATATATATATATATATATATATATATATATATCTATATATATATATATATATATATATGTGTGTGTGTGTGTGTGTGTGTGTATATATATATATGTGTGTGTGTATATATATATATATGTGTGTGTGTGTGTGTTGTGTGTGTGTGGTGTGTGATATGTGTGTGTGTGTGTGTGTGTATATATATATATTATATATATATTCACACACACACACACACACACACACACCACACACATATACTATATCTATATATACATACATATACATATATATACATATATACATATACATATATATATATATATATATATATATATATATATATATATATATATATAATATATATATATATATATATATATATATATATATATATATATATATATATGTAACACCCACAGCCTCTAGGGTCAGGAGCGTTGCGTTTTCTTGCTTCTTACTTCATTCCTAGGACGAAACGGACAGAGTTTCCCTTGAAAACTGACCGTTTCCAGGCTAAAATCCTTACAATATTCCCCTGTAAATTAACAGAAGTGCATAACATTTAAAACAAGCTCAACAGCCACACGCCGAAGTTCATAACTAAATAAGCCACCCGCTCGGAGTACACCAAATAGAATAATTCTTTAATACAGAAAAAGTAAAAGGTACAACTCAACGATCTACACAACCAGAGCACTGGGGTTTACATCCCAAAACACAGCTAATTTCAAATAAAGACATCTAACTAGTCAGATGGTTGGCTTGCACGACCATACAGAGCGACTCATAACAATATGTATTATGTGAGCTAGAAAACTTAGTTTATAACAATTACAAACTAGGAATACATTACATCACATCGTTAAACACATAAATCTACTTCTAAATAGCACACGTGACTCTTTTTCAAGTAGGGGCCGTCATAACAAAAGCCTGGAGAAAAGGGGGAAAAAGTAATAGGGTGAGCAACTACACGCTCAGTGAGTATTCCCCTACTCCTTAAAATCAAAACAATTGCAGGCAATAATACCAATAATAGTTGCATATCATGTATTTATACTTTACTATCATATTAGGCAATCATAGTCCCCAAGGATAGATTATCCTCCCTAAAACTTCATTCTAACCCCTCAACTCGTTTCTAGGCCTTAAACGGCCAAACTTCCTTACTAACAAATAGTTAGGCACATAATCAAACAAGCAGCAAGGATTGAGTATAAAGCTTTTAAACATACTTTTGAAAACATAGTGACTCTTGATAAATACCAAGAAGGATTTGTAATCCACGCCAACTCCTTTAAAGCTTATAATTCTTTCTAAAAGTTCTCAAAACATATAAACTGGTAAGAAAGACTTGTCAAGAACATACTTTCATAGAATATGCACATTGAAACGAATAATGCAACATCTGAAACTTCATTTGACTATATTAGGAAATCCTTTCATAAAAAATGAACTGGAGGTGCACATTTGAAAGTTTTCTTTCTTTTGTCAAAAACACTTTACTCAGCGTCTTGAGGCTCGTATTCTTTAAAGGAAACTCCTTTTCTCACTTATTAGAAACTTACTTTTAGCATCAAAACATCTTATTGTGCTGGCTAGGAAGGTCAACACCGCCCTTATGTGAGATCGTAACTGTTCATCTATGTTATCCCCGGGGTATACGTACTTATCTTTTGGCCAAAATGCGTCTTAGTAGAGCAATTCTAACGTCGATACTGTCCTCTGTGGGGTAACAGCTCACACCAGGATAATCATATCTTGAGTCCAATCCCCCCTCAAGGTTTTCTTACGCGTCACACATCATAACTTATATGGGGAACAACTCACACCAAGATAATTAATATCTTGAGTCCAGTTCCTAGGAACAGCTCATACCAAGATAATTCATATCTTGAGTCCAGTTCCTAACTTTTTTTTAGGAGGAAACAGCTCACGCTATCTTTGTGTCCAGTTTCCAGGAATAGCTCACACCAAGATAACTCATACCTTGAGTCCAGTTCCTACCCTCTGGCCAATTGCCTAGCACTTTCTTAGCCTTTAAGATCTTCTTTCATTTCACTTTTTCAAATGCTTACTTTGCTGAAAACTTACTTTTTAAATAAAACGATCATAACCTTTTGAATGTTTGTAGTTTACTCGCTTTTGGCTTAGAACTTCTTATAAACGACATAAGTTTTCCAATTCATAAATCGACTTCGTAAATAGCTTAAAAACTTTTCAGAATCATAATAAGCTTGCTAACATGTAAACCAACTTCGCTTTAAACTTAAAAGCTTCTTATAAACGTAATACGTTTACTGAATCGTAAAACGACTTAGTTTCTAACTTGAATACCTTGTACGAACATAATAAGTTGGCTAAATCGTAAAACGACTTCGTTTTTAACTTAAAAGCTTCGTATAGACGTAACACGGCTACTAACTCGCAAAATGACTTCGTTTTTAACTTAAGAAACTTCTTATAGACGTAAAACGTTTGCTAGTTTGTAAAACGACTCCATTTCTCACTTAAAAGTTTCGTATAAACGTAATACGTTTATTAACTCGTAAAATGACTTCCTTTTAAACTTAAAAGCTTCTTATAAAGGCAATAAGTTGGTTAATACTTAAAACAACTTCACTTTAAGCTTAAAAATTTCTTACAAACGTGACACGTTTACTAAATCATAAAACGACTTAATTTCTAACTTGAATGGTTCATATAAACGTAATAAGTTTACTAAGTCGCAAAACGACTATGTTTTTAACTAAAAGGCTTTTTACAAACGTAATAAGGTTGCCTAATCGTAAAACGAATTTGTTTCTAACTGAAAGCTTCGAATAAGTGTAATATTGCTAAATCATAAAAACAATGTCATTTTCAACTAAAAGGCTTCTTATAAATGTAAAACGATTGCTAACTCATAAAAATGACTACACCTTTTAGCTTAATAGCTTCTTTTGAACGTAATACGTTTGCTAAATTGTAGATCGAAACTCAATAGAGACAAGTAAGCAAAACGTATGCAAATAAGCTAAGCGTCACAATTAGCACCTTAAGGTACTCTTTTTCGGGTCGCTTAAATCCTTTTAAACTTAAGGAGAAGTCGTATACAACCCAAGGCCTTAAGCATGTTCAAGTCCACTTTTAGTTCACTTTTAAATTTTCTAAACCTATCGACTATTCAATGGAGTCACCAACTAAGTAGTTCGACGATTTAGGATTTCTTATAGGCTACAAACATTTTCATAAACTACCAAACAATTGGTAAGTACTTTGAAGCATTTGAAATCATGAAAACATGCATTTAATAATCTTTCTTGAATATGTCTGCATTTCGAAGTTATCCACTTAATGTCACTTAGCACATTGAAGGAAAAGAAGTTCACACATAGCACATTCATACACTTCATATCACCATTCATTAAGCCACACATGGCCTCGCAATCCACGCGATTGCGGCACTTCACAACCCTATCTCCCTCCTCACACAGCACCGACCACAAGATCCTCGAACCACTCAATAGTTTCACCTCAAGCCATCCAACTACCAAGCTCGGTTTAATATTGCCATATACAAACCAACAGTGCATAGAATGATCATATATAGGCATTACATTCATGCTTGATAACAATGTAGTGTTTAGGTGAACCAATTGATGTGATTGAAACTTTAAAACTACACTTTGCCCCTTTTAGTTCGCTAACCGATAGCCATAAGCATAATACTTCATTGAGATAACTACGAATAGACCATTAACATGCCTAAACTGATGTAACCATAACCTTTAAATATAATTCAGTTCATTCCACAATTACTTCGATTAGCCTCCTCAAGCTTCAAAACTGAGTTCGAACTTATAAATTATTAGAATCAGAGTGCTATGCTAACATTCTATTCATTAAACATTTCTCCATTGTCTGGTTATTAACATTCAGCCTCAATTCGACATTCAAATGACCCAAATTAGTACCATGTATGTAATTCCTCAACTTCGATTCTAAATTTACCCAAATTGATTTCTAAACTTGGAATTAACATGCATTAACTAAATTTAGCTAAAATCATTGAAATTAATAGTAATTTAGGAGGAAAGGAAGCCTCACCTCGATTTCAAGCTAGAGATTCGAATCCAAGGCTGCTGGGTCAACTTTCGGTATTCGAACAATTCCAAACCTTCGACTCTTGCTCGCCCACGCTCGAACCAGACCCAAATCGTGCCCAATTTGTGCCAACCAAACCCTAAATTCAACCCAAACACTCACTTACTGAATTGAGGTTGAATTGCGGTTTGAAAGCAACGATTTCTACTCTAATTTATAGGAAATTGAAGCAACTACGAGTGGAATTGCATGACCATACTTGGGCACGCGTTCGAACTTCAATTCGGCGCCTTAAACCGTCCACAGTCGCGGTAAGGGCTTCGAATTTCGACCCAGATTTCACACTAAACAGAAGCTAGCTCGTGGGGGAGGCCAAATGGAGGAATTTCATGGCTAAAAGTGGTGAAAATCCTCTGAAATTTTGAGCTTTTTGGGCCGCGTTCATGGTGAGGGGAGGAGGAAGAAAATGGTGAAGCAGAGAGGAGAAGAGGGGCCATCAGGGGGGGTTTCACTACAGCCGAAGGAAAAGAAGGGGGAGGGGTGTGCGCAAAATGAGCAAAATGCCCCTCCCTTTATTATTTTGTTTTGTCCCAAACTAGTTTATAATCGATCCGCTAGATTAATTCGTAACCCGAATTCTAAACCTAAATCGATAATGTAATCTGTCATCAACTATTTGTTCCCAAATTTCTCTAGGTTCGATTTAATAACATCGAACTACTTCTAAGGTTGACAACCTAATCATATTTGGGTTCCTAATCGATTTAGTACCCGTTAATAACCGTTAATAATGTTTATTAAAAATCGTCGAAAGATTTTCAAAACTAACAATAATAATAATAATAATAATAATAATAATAATCAGTGACAATAACATTCTTTCTTAATAAAATTAACGTTCACGTAGGCATTTGGAAAATAATTTTCGCCCATATCGCTAATAAAATACGATTTTTATAACGTAAAAAGGCGTGACGAACAGCTGAACAGAAAATAAGGTACGCGGGCCTTACACTCTCCCCCCTTAAAAGAATTTCGTCCTCTACATTGCTTACATGGAGGAAATAAACGGGGTACTTTACCTGCATTCCCTTCACAATCCAAGCCACTTTACGCTTAGTTATTCATTTTACCTTCACCACAGCATCCCATCCTTGGATTCCTGCTCAAACCAATTCATTAGGGAGCACTCTTCCTCGCACTATAACAACTTGATCTCAACAAGTATGATCGGTATAGCAGATAGTTTTTAAGGAAGAAGTCATGAAATGTTGCATACGCATCTTATGAGGTTGACTAACAGGTTTCTTCGCAATTCAAGAATGACAAGCAGACGAGTAGTACTAAAATGACGGGATGAGGGCATAAAGTGGGTTATCAAGAGAATACCTGGCCTTGTGTTGGCAGGTCCCCAAGTCTCCTTTCCCTTCTAGCTAAGCATCCGACTGCCAGTTCATAGCTTCTGGTTGCTTTTTCTGTCCCCTGAGGGAGTGCTAAAGGTTAGGTTATCTCGGTGTGTTACTAGCTTGATTCCCGTTCCGGATCTCTGAGTGTGACCCCGACTATTCCATGTGACCCTTGGGCAATTAGTGGCTTTGTGACCCATATCACCACATTCAAAACATGAGCCCATGAAGCTTCTGCATGGGCCAGGGTGCTGACGTCCACACTGGCCACAGGTTTTCCTTGGTTTCTATTGGGCGGCTTACTTTCCCTTATCCTATTTTATCTCAGATTTAAACCTCCTAAAGTTTCTGCTTCCTCAGGAATTGGGTTCTCTAGGGCCAATCTCCCTCTTTGCTCAGCCTCTTTCTTTGTTTTCAATCTTGGTCTCATCTATGATGCGGGCTATCTTTACAGCCCTCTAGTACATTTCTTGAAAGTTGATATATGCGTACCCTGCTATTATCTGCTTTATTTCTCCTTTTAATCCCTATTCAAAGTGGTTCATTCTCATTTCTTCAGTGGCCACCTAATTTGGGGTAAATCGGCTTAGCTCGTTGAACTTCGCCACATATTCCATCACGCTCATTTCTCCTTGTTTCAAGCATAAAAACTCTCATTCTTTAACCCTCCCTACATCTCGAGGGTAATATTGAGCGTCCATTAAGGCCTTCAGTTGGTTCCAGGTTAGCACCAGTTCACCTACCCTAGGTTTCACTGTTCCCCACCAGAATTCAGCTTCTTTTTCGAATTGGTAAGCGGCTAGGTGCATCTTGAACCTCTTAGGGCACTCCATGATCTCAAATAAGTTTTCCATTCTTCGAAGCCACTCCTCATATACCATAGGGTCGGTTCTACCTTCAAACTTAGGAGGCTTAAGCTTATTAAATTAACATATCATCTCCATGGAAGTTGGTTCTGGTATGAGTTCGCGTCGAGGAGGCATCTATCACACAGTTACACAACGAATCACTTAGTTCTAATTTCAACTAGGATGAACTTTGTTGGTTAATGAAATGATTCGCAAATGGTGAGAGTTGTTATGAATAGACCCAAGTCTAGTTCAGTTCAGCCTTCATATAGTCATACGCGCATATCACATCTTTTCCAATGAAAATACATGTGCATGCTTACACAAACTAGTGAGTCTATAATGCTTGATCTGCACTAACTGCACTTATTCCGTTGAATATTGCTAGCATGACTTAGGAGTCATGGGAGATCCATCATCCTAGGACTTCACAATTTAAGGAAAATAAACTAAAAGAGCTTAAAGCCAGTCCTTGATATAACCTAATATCAACAAGGAAGTCCTTGAGGTCTCTTTCTAACATCCTAATCCTCAATCTCCACTTACTTAAGTCGCACCTAACTAGCTAAACTCACATTTCCACATACAAGAGGCATATGTTTCATACTCACAAAGTGTTCCTAGATGACTATATGAAATGCAAGACTCGAGTCGCGGCCTATGGTCGCAGGACCTTTGCTCTAATACTATCAATGTAACACCCCCGGCCTCTAGGGTCAGGAGTGTTACGCTTTCTTACTTCTTACTTAATTCCTGGGACGAAACGGACAGAGTTTCCCCTGAAAACTGATCATTTCCAGGCCAAAAGCCTTACAATAATCCCCTACAAATCAACGAAAGCGCATAACATTTAAAAGAAGCTCAACGGCCACGCGCCGGAGTTCATAACTCAACGAGCCACCCGCTCGGAGTACACCAAATAGAATAATTCTTTAATATAAGAAAAGTAAAAGGTACAACTCAACGGTCTACACAACCGGAGCACTGGGGTTTACATCCCAAAACACAGCTAATTTCGAATAAAGACATCTAACTAGTCAGATGGTTGGCTTGCACGGCCATACAGAGCGACTCATAACAATATGTATTATGTGAGCTAGAAAACTTAGTTTATAACAATTACAAACTAGGAATACGTTACATCACATCGTTAAACACATGAATCTACTTCTAAATGGCACACGTGACTCTTTTTCAAGTAGGGGTAGACTCCAGCTCGTGTAAGTAACTTGACTTCCACCTGTCATAACAAAAGCCTGGGGAAAAGGGGGAAAAAGTAATGAGGTGAGCAACCACATACTTAGTGAGAATTCCCCTACTCCTTAAAATCAAAACAATTGCAGGCAATAATACTAATAATAGTCACATATCACGTATTTATACTTTACTATCATATTAGGCAATCATAGTCCCCAAGGATAGATTACCCTCCTTAAAACTTCATTCTAACCCCTCAACTCGTTTCTAGGCCTTAAACGGCCAAACTTCCTTACTAACAAATAGTTAGGCACATAATCAAACAAGCAGCAAGGATTGAGTATAAAGCTTTCAAACATACTTTTGAAAACATAGTGACTCTCGATAAATATCAAGAAGGGTTTGTAATCCATGCCAACTCCTTTAAAGCTTATAATTCTTTCTAAAAGTTCTCAAAACATCTAAACTGATAAGAAAGACTTGTCAAGAACATACTTTCATAGAATATGCACATTGAAACGAATAATGCAACATCTGAAACTTCATTTGACTATACTAGGAAATCCTTTCATAAAAGATGAACTGGAGGTGCACATTTGAAAGCTTTCTTTCTTTTGTCAAAAACACTTTACTCAGCCTCTTGAGGCTCGTATTCTTTAAAGGAAACTCCTTTTCTCACTTATTAGAAACTTACTCATAGCATCAAAACATCTTATTGTGCTGGCTAGGGAGGTCAACACCGCCCTTAAGTGAGATCTTCACTCTTCATCTATGTTATCCCCGGGGTATACATACTTATCTTTTGGTCAAAACGCATCTTAGCAGAGTAATTCTAACCTCGATACTGTCCTCTGTGGGGTAACAGCTCACACCAGGATAATCATATCCTGAGTCCAGTCCCCCCGTAAGGTTTTCTTACGCATCACATATGATAACTTATCTGGGGAACAGCTCACACCAAGATAATTAATATCTTGAGTCCAGTTTCCAGGAACGGCTCACACCAAGATAATTCATATCTTGAGTCCAGTTCCTAACTTTTCTTTAGGGGGAAACAGCTCACGACATCTTTGCGTCCAGTTTCCAGTTCCTACCCTTGGGCCAATTGCCTAGCACTTTCTTAGCCTTTAAGATCTTCTTTCATTTCTCTTTTTCAAATGCTTACGTTGTTGAAAACTTATTTTTTAAATAAAATGATCGTAACCTTTTGAATGTTTGTAGTTTACTCGTTTTTGGCTTAAAACTTCTTATAAACGACATAAGTTTTTTAATTCATAAATCGACTTCGTAAATAGCTTAAAAACTTTGCAGAATCGTAATTAGCTTGCTAACATCTAAACCAACTTCGCTTTAAATTTAAAAGCTTCTTATAAACGTAATACGTTTATTGAATCGTAAAACGACTTAGTTTCTAACTTAAATACCTTGTACAAACATAATAAGTTGGCTAAGTCATAAAACGACTTCGTTTTTAACTTAAAAGCTTCGTATAGACGTAACACGGCTACTAACTCGTAAAATGACTTTGTTTTTAACTTAAGAAACTTCTTATAGACGTAAAACGTTTGCTAGTTTGTAAAACGACTCCGTTTCTCACTTAAAAGTTTCGTATAAATGTAATACATTTATTAACTCGTAAAACGACTCCCTTTTAAACTTAAAAGCTTCTTATAAAGGCAATAAGTTGGTTCATCCTTAAAACAACTTCACTTTAAACTTAAAATTTTCTTACAAACGTGACACGTTTACTAAATCGTAAAACGACTTAGTTTCAAACTTGAATGGTTCATATAAACGTAATAAGTTTACTAAGTCGCAAAACGACTATGTTTTTAACTAAAAGGCTTTTTACAAACGTAATAAGGTTGCCTAATCGTAAAACGAATTTGTTTCTAATTGAAAGCTTCGAATAAGTGCAATAGGGTTGCTAAATCATAAAAACGACTTCGTTTTTAACTAAAAGGCTTCTTATAAATGTAAAACGATTGCTAACTCATAAAAACGACTACACCTTTTGGCTTAATAGCTTCTTTTGAACGTAATACGTTTGCTAAATTGTAGATCGAAATTCAATAGAGACAAGTAAGCAAAACGTATGCAAATAAGCTAAGCGTCACAATTAGCACCTTAAGGTACTCTTTTTCGGGTCGCTTAAATCCTTTTAAACTTAAGGAGAAGTCGTATACAAACCAAGGCCTTAAGCATGTTCAAGTCCACTTTTAGTTCACTTTTAAATTTTCTAAACCTATCGACTTTTCAATGGAGTCACCAACTGAGTAGTTCGACGATTTAGGATTTCTTATAGGCTACAAACATTTTCATAAACTACCAAACAATTGGTAAGTACTTTGAAGCATTTGAAATCATGAAAACATGCATTTAATAATCTTTCTTGAATATGTCTGCATTTCGAAAGTTATTCACTTAATGTCACTTAGCACATTGAAGGAAAAGAGGTTCACACATAGCACATTCATACACTTCATATCACCATTCATTAAGCCACACATGGCCTCGCAATCCACGCGATTGCGGCACTTCACAACCCTATCTCCCTCCTCACACAGCACCGACCACAAGATCCTCGAACCACTCAATAGTTTCACCTCAAGCCATCCAACTACCAAGCTCGGTTTAATATTGCCATATACAAACCAGCAGTGCATAGAACGATCATATATAGGCATTACATTCATGCTTGATAACAATGTAGTGTTTAGGTGAACCAATTGATGTGATTGAAACTTTAAAACTACACTTTGCCCCTTTTAGTTCGCTAACCGATAGCCATAAGCATAATACTTCATTGAGATAACTACGAATAGACCATTAACATGCCTAAACTGATGTAACCATAACCTTTAAATATAATTCAGTTCATTCCACAATTACTTCAATTAGCCTCCTCAAGCTTCAAAACTGAGTTCGAACTTATAAATTATTAGAATCAGAGTGCTATGCTAACATTCTATTCATTAAACATTTCTCCACTGTCTGGTTATTAACATTCAGCCTCAATTCGACATTCAAATGACCCAAATTAGTACCATGTACGTAATTCCTCAACTTCGATTCTAAATTTACCCAAATTGATTTCTAAACTTGGAATTAACATGCATCAACTAAATTTAGCTAAAATCATTGAAATTAATAGTAATTTAGGAGGAAAGGAACCCTCACCTCGATTTTAAGCTAGAGATTCGAATCCAAGGCTGCTGGGTCAACTTTCGGTGTTCGAATAACTCCAAACCTTTGACTCTTGCTCACCCACGCTCGAACCAGACCCAAATTGTGCCCAATTCGTGCCAACCAAACCCTAAATTCGACCCAAATGCTCACTTACTGAATTGAGGTTGAATTGGGGTTTGGAAGCAATGATTTCTACTCTAATTTATAGGAAATTGAAGCAACTAAGAGTGGAATTGCATGACCATACCTGGGCACGCATTTGAACTTCAATTCGGTGCCCTAAACCGTCCACAGTCGTGGCAACGACATTGAATTTCGACCCAAATTTCGCACCAAACAGGAGCTAGCTCGTGGGGGAGGCTGAATGGAGGAATTTCGTGGCTAAAAGTGGTCAAAATCCTCTGAAATTTTAAGCTTTTTGGGCCACATTCGTGGTAAGGGGAGGAGGAAGAAAATGGTGAAGTAGAGAGGAGAAGAGGGGCCATCGGGGGGGGCTTTGATGGTAGCCCAAGGAAAAGAAGGGGGAGGGGTGTGCGCGAAATAACCAAAATGCCCCTCCCTTTATTATTTTGTTTTGTCTCAAACTAGTTTATAATTGATACCGCTAGATTAATTCGTAACCCGAATTCTAAATCCAAATCGATAATATAATCCTTCGTCAACTATTCGTTCCCAAATTTCTCTAGGTTCGATTTAATAACATCGAACTACTTCTAAGGTTGGCAACCTAATCGTTTTTGGGTTCCTAATCGATTTAGTGCCCGTTAATAACCGTCAATAACGTTTATTAAAAATCACCGAAAGATTTTCAAAACTAATAATAATAATAATAATAATAATAATAATAATAATAATAATAATAATAATAATAATAATAGTGACATTAACATCCTTTTTAATCAAATTAACATTGACATAGGCACTTAGAAAATAATTTTAGCCCACATCGCTAATAAAATACGGTTTTTATAACGTAAAAAGGCATCACAGACAACTCGACGGAATATAAAGTACGCGGGCCTTACACTCTCCCCCCTTAAAAGAATTTCGTCCTCGAAATTGCTTACTTGGAGGAATTAATGGGTGTACTTCATCCGCATCTCTTTCACAATTCAAGTCACTTTACGCTTAGTTATTCATTCTGCCTTTACCATAGCATCCCATCCTTGGATTTCTACTCGAGCCAAATCATTAGGGAGTGCTCTTCCTCGCACTATAACAACTCGATCTCAACAAGTATGATCGGTATAGCAGATAGTTTTTAAGGAAGAGATCATAAAATGTTGCTTACGCATCTCATGAGGTTTACTAACAAGTTCCTTTGCAATTCAAGAATGACAAGCGGGCGAGCAGTACTAGAATAACGGGATGGGGGCATAAAGTTGGTTATCAAGAGAATACCTGACCTTGTGTTGGCAGGTTCCCAAGTCTCTTTTCTCTTCTAGCTAAGCATCTGACTGCCAGTTTGTGGCTTCTGGTTGCTTTTACTATCCCCTGAGAGCGTGCCAATGGTTAGGCGATCTCATTGTGTCACTGGCTTGATTTCCGTTCCGGATCTCTGAGTGTGACCCCGACTATTCCATGTGATCCTTGGACAATTAGTGGCTTTGTGACCCATATCACCACATTCAAAACATGAGCCCGTAAAGCTTCTGCATGGGCCAGGGTGCTGACGTCCACACTGGCCAGTGGTTTTCCTTGGTTTTCATTAGACGGCTTGCTTTCCCTTATCCTGTTTTATCTCAGATTTAGGCCTTCTAAAGTTTCTGCTTCCTCAGGAGTTGGTTTCTTTAGGGCCAACTTCCCTCTTTACTCGGCCTTTTTCTTTGTTTTCAATCCTGGTCTCATCTATGATGCAAGCTACCTTCACAACCCCCTGGTACATTTCTTGAGAGTTGGTATATGCGTACCCTGCTATTACCTGCTTTATTTCTCCTTTTAGTCCCTGTTCGAAGTGGTTCATTCTCATTTCTTCGGTGGCCACCTGATTTGGGGCAAATCGGCTCAGCTCATTGAACTTCACCGCATATTCCATCACGCCCATTTCTTTTTGTTTCAAACATAAAAACTCTCATTCTTTAACCCTTCTTACATCTCGAGGGTAATATTGAGCGTCCATTAAGGCTTCCAGTTGGTTCCAGATTAGCACCGGTTCACCTACCCTAGATTTCACTGTTCTCCACCAGAATTCAGCTTCTTTTTCAAATTGGTAAGCGGCTAGGTGCACCTTGAACCTCTCAGGGCACTCCATGATCTCAAATAAGTTTTCCATTCTCCAAAGCCACTCCTCATATACCATAGGGTTAGTTCCACCTTCAAACTTGGGAGGTTTAAGCTTATTAAATTGATATATCATCTCCATGGCAGTTGGTTCTGGTATGAGTTCGCGTCGAGGAGGCATCTATCACACAATTACACAAGGAATCACTTAGTTCT
>JAKOGI010000674.1:0-95000 GCA_029747015.1 Carnegiea gigantea
ATATATATATGTATATATGTCCTTGCGTATTTCTATGATATATACCTTTATATTCATATATGTATGCACACACGCGCGCGCATGCACTTGCATGCACACGCACACGCATATGCACGCACATGGATATATATATATATATGTATGTATGTATGTATGTATGTATGTATATGTATCAACACACACATAGAGACATACATACACACACACACACACAGATATATATATATATATATATATATATATATATATATATATATATATATATATATATATATATATGTATATATATATATATAATATATATATATATATATATATATATATATATATATATATATATATATATCTATATCTATATGTCTATATCTATATAGGGGCTGCTCCAGTCGGACGAAGTGCTCCATAGGATTTGTGGGATGTAACAATCTTGGCTGTTGGATCTGGTTTAAGGGGTGCGAATTAATCTGAACTCACGTGACCTCTCAGTCAAAGGCTTTCTTTCTCTTTCTTCCTCGTTGACCTTCTTGGAGCTGGTCCTTCTTTGTTGCGTCTTTCATGCCTTGCTCCATCACTCGCTTCATCCTCTCTCTCTCTCTCTCTCTCTCTCTCTCTCTCTCTCTCTCTCGATCTCTATTTGACGCTCTTGCTAGTTATTGTTAAAGTGTCTCTGGGTGCAATTTTTGAATTTGAGTTACCTGAACAACGAGCCATAATTCATCCTAAAATTCACCGGGTAAATCTTTTCAAAATCAGTTCAGGTGAGTCTATTGCGATCAGTTACTTTGTTCTTGCTTGGTTTGAGTTGGTTTTTGCTTTATTATGCCCTAAATTACGGGAAACTGATAATTCTTTTGTTAATGTAAGCAGATTCGTTGTTGTTAATTTGATTTTAAGAATGTTCTCTATGTTTTCAGCTGTAGGAGGTCATAAAACTTTGACGATGTTTACTGTTGAGTTTGTATATGGCTTTGATCATAGGCACAGTTGATTCCAAATTTGATCGCTAATGACATATGCATTGATCACCATTCTTATACTATCTGATCACTATTCTGTTTTCTATTGATTACCCTATTGGAAGTAAGTCGTTTCTATGAAGTTATACCTGTAACTAATGACCTAATGACTTTATCATTGACCTTATTCTATTTGATCACCAAACACACATGTACTGATCATAGAGTGGACAATGAGGGACTTCTGAGAATGATCGCTAAGTAATATGTGTGGTCACTAATATTGTTCGCATTGATCACCAATCTTATATTTGGTGATCAGTAGATATGTTTCCCAGTGATCACCATATTGTAAGGAACTGATCCTAAAAAACTATCCCAAAAAAAAAAAAAACAAAGAGCTCTCACTCATTTAATCACTAATCTGCAACCAACAAATCACAAAAACACTTGTATACTGATCACCAAATATACAAGGAACGGGTAACATCTGTGATCGCTAATGTTATGCCTATTGATCACTAATAGCATGCCTGCTGATCATCGAAATTACATGTACAGAATTATAAACACTGACTGAACCAGTAAACAATTTTATAAAGTTGATGTAACACCCCTAATCCTAGGGTTAGTGATGTTAACATTTTCTTAAATCTTACTTAAATTCTAGGGCGAAACGGACAGGGTTTCGCCTGAAAACTGACAATTTCCCGGGCTAAAAGCCTTACAATAAATCCCTGCATCGACTTGAAGCATATAGAATTCTAAAATCAGCTCAACGGATACACGTCGGAGTTACAACTCTACGGATTGCTCACTCGGAGTATACCAGACAATAAAGTTCATAGTAAAGAGGGAAATCGAATATACAAGTCGATGGACTACACATACGGAGAACTAGGGTTTACATCCCAAATGTAACCAACTTTAGCTAAGAAGACATCTGGCTAATAAGACGGTTGACTCACATGACCATATAGAGCGACTTAAACAATATGCATTACATGAGCTAGAGTGCTTAGTTTACAATCCTTTACAACTCTAGGGATACATTACATTACATCGGTAAACATGTAAGACCACTTCAATATGGGCACACATGACACCTTTTCAAGCAAGGGTAGACTCCGACTCGGTATAAATGGATAAACTTCTACCTGTCACAATGAAAACCTGGGAAAAAGGGGAAAGAGTAATAGGATGAGCAACCACATGCTCAGTGAGTATTCCCCAACTCCTTAAAACCAAAATAGTTGCAGACAATAATACCAATAATAGTCACATATCAGGCCTCTATATATTACTATCATATTAGGAAATCATAGTCTCCAAGGAACGATTATCGTCCATAAACTTCATGCTAGCCACTCAAACTCGTTTCTGGGCCCTTGATGACCTAACTTCCCTACTAACAAGCATTTAGGAACATAAACAAGCAAGCAACAAGGATTGCATAAGATGCTTTCAAGCACATATTTTGAAAACGCAGTGACTCATGATATATTAAAGCAATAGTTTATAAATCACGCTAGCCTCTTTAAGGCTTACATTCTTTAAAAAGTTCCTGAAATACCCATATTGGTAATAATTCAAATCATTTTTCTCATTTATCAGGAAAATATATTCTCTTTTAGGAATAAGATCTCATCATGTGCTAGATGGGGGAGATCTACTCTCGCCCTATGTAAGGTCGTCACTCACAACTCACGTTATCCCCGGGGTATACGTAACATAACATCAGGCCAAAATGCATCTTAGTAGAGCAACTCTAACTTTAATATTGTCCTCTGTGGGGGACAGCTCACACCTTATCTTGCATCCAGTTCCCCCTCAAGGTTTTATCATGTGTCATACATCATTAAACATTACCTTTGGGGGAAACAACTCATGCCTTATCTTGCGTTCAGGTCCCACCCTCAAGGTTTCATCACATGTCATCCAACATTACCTTTGTGGGGGAAATAGCTCACGCCTTGTCTTATGCTAGTCCCCACTCATAAGGTTTTACCATGCTTCATCCTTGTCATGGTTTTCTAGGGTTCCCACTTTTAGGCCTAACTTCCTAGGTCTGGCCAATCACCTAGCACTATCTTAGCCTCAAAATCATATTAAACCCTCACAGGTTATAAAAAGAAGTCACTGTCTCAAACATTAAGTTTCACCTTCAAATGAATCTCAATTCATTTCTCTTTATCAGTTGCTTACTTTGTTAAAATCATGCTTGTCTAGCAAAATAGCCCATAACCCTACTAATGGTTTATTGTTGTTTTCATTTTCAACATCAAAAGCTTCTTAAAAACATAATGAATTTACTAACTCATAATTTGAAATTCATTCGAAACTTAAGATACTTAGCTAGCATTTAATTGAAGCTAAGGTTCATAATAGACATCCTCAGTTGTCATTTTTCAACTCATTTCAATCCCTTTTTAAAACTCAAGGACGGAGGCATAAACAAACCAAAACCTCAAAGCATTTTTGAACTCACTACTAGCTTGCTTTTTGACTTCCTAACCCTATCGACTATTCAATTGGGTCATTCACTAACTAGTTCGACGATTTAGTATCTTTTTAGGCTAAAAACATCTTAAGGAACTAACAGGCAGCTGGTGAACCTTTAGAAACATTCAAATTTGTGAAAACATGCCTTTAGTGACCCTTTTAAAGACTATTAAGTCCCCAAATCATTCAAATGGCATCATGTAACAATTTTCAAATGGAAAGGGTTCTCACGTAACACATTCAAACACTTCATAATTCAACTTAGCAGAATAAGCCACACATGGCCTCGCAATTCATATGATTGCTATCAATCAGAACCCAGGCCCCCTCCTCACTCAACACCGACCACAAAGAACCTCAAAAGTGCTCAGTCCTTCCACCTTAAGCCATCCAACTACCAACTCAGTTTCAATTTCATAAACATAGCATTTTACCACAAAGCTCATAATGAAATATGAAATAGCGACATAAATACTTACCGAGCAAGCAACATTCATCCAATAGCACGTTCAGGCATATATATATATATATATATATATATATATATATATATATATATATATATTACATATATATATACATATATATATATATATATATATATACACATATATATATACATACATACATATATACATACATATAACATTAGCTTAAATAAGGCCTTCAGTAGACCAGAATGAACTAACAAAGCACGAAACTATTCTCACATTCGTAATTCGTAATTAGGAAGTAAGCATGCTGAATTCATGTCATTTTCAAAGCATAAACTAACCAACTTAACATACATTGACTTAAAACGTTCTTAGGTCGTTTCAAGGTCATTCTCAAGTGTGAATTAACTAACTTAACATGCATCGATTTAAAGCATTCTTAGGCCGTTTCAAGGACATTTGCAAGCATGAATTAACCAAATTAGCATGCATCAGTTTAAGCATTCTTTACTCATATAATACCCAATTTGCGAAACATGAAACCACAAATTTTATCAAATTGTAGGCATACTTTCTGCCCAATTAAGGAGGTTATTTTGACCTAATTTAAGTAGCACTCTAGGCATAAAGTCAATTCAATTCTGAGCAATTTTCAGAAAGTCTGTACATGCATAATCTAGGGTTGAATTTAGTCGTGCAAAACATCTGTAAACAGACATAAAACTCAGTTCAATTCTGAGTAATTTTCGAACAACCTATATATGCATAAGCTAAACCTGAATTTAGTTGAACTAAACATGCATAAATAGGCATGAAAATCAGTTCAATTCTGGGCCACATTCGGACAGCCTAAGCATGCATTTTCTAAGCCTGAATTCAATTAAAAAGAACGTGCATAATCACTCCCTACAATTTCAGTTAGCCTAACCAACCTTAAACTAACATGCATCACAATTTGAGGGCTAAAACATTTTTGAAATTACTAATAATTTAGGAGGTGAGAAACACCCACCTCAATCCAAGATAAGGACCCAAGGGTTAATTGGGCAGTTTAGGCTGGTTTCGAAATCCTATGTGGCGGCCACGGTGGTGGTGGTGCTGCTATTGGTAGTGTTTGCATGGCCCTTTCCCCTTCTTGAACCACTCGTGCTACTCCTACTCTTCGCCTCTCTCGGCTCTGCTCCATCCCCTGAATCTAACTCCACTGTTAACAGTGCAGTCGCGATGGTGGTGGCCATGGCAGTCAAACCCTAACCCTATGAACCATTGCTCTCACTCGACCTCTCTCTCTCTCACCAGCCATGAGTTGGGTTCATGAAGACCATGCTAACCGATGGTCGCCGGTGTGGCATCGCCATTGCTGCGGTGCCTGGCCGGTCCCTTCTCCCTCTCTCTTTCTCAATCTCTGTTTGTGCAGCGCCCAGTAGAGGAACTGGCTGTGCTTTGTTTCCTTGCTACCACCGGATTGGCTCGCCTTCACCCCTACTATTACTCTCTCTCTTCCTCTCCCTCTGGTGGTGTGGGTCCCTTGGGTGGGTCGCTAGATGCCAGCAAAAAACCCCCTTCACATGTGTTTTGGTTGAAGATAGCGCCTTCCGCCCCCTTTTAGTCCTTTTTCCTTTCTTTTTTTTTTGTTTCTTTTGTGCTCAATTGCTACAACAACCCAATTACCGATCCCAAATTCGTTAATGCTCAGTCTAGGCTTGGGTTGAAACGTTCTAAAATCGATGTCCTAACTAAATTTGGAAAACGACTAAATAAATTGAGTAACAATTTTGAGGGCCTGAGTTATCATCAAATCAAAAATATTCTAAATAATTAACGATGATAAAATAATAATAATATTAACGATATTCTTTTTTTAATGAAATTATCTTTCACATAAGCACATCAGTAATAATTTAACCCATATAGTTACTAAAATACGATTTTATAATGTAAAAAGGTGATACAATCAGCTTAACGAAAAATAAAGAATGTGGGCGTTACTGTTGATCGCTAATTTTATATTTTTTGGTCACTAGATATGTTTCCCGTGATCACAGCAATGTAATGACTAATTTTGTGCTTATTGATCACTGATCTAGAACCAACTGATCAAAAAACACTTGTCTACTAATCACCAAATATAGAATGAGAAACATTTACGCCGTTAGGAAGGAGAAACATTTCTGATCACTAATTTTATGCTTATTGATCACTAATAACATTCCTGTTGATCACCTAATTATATGTATAGAATGATAACCACTGACTGAAATAGTAAACAATATTATAAAATTTTGTGACTGATTATATGCTTATATATGTTTCATAGAAAATTTCAACCTTTGAAGGAGACTCTTTTTTTTGATATAGCTAGTCAAATATATGACAGCAAGTAGTCATCAGATGATTACTATCGAAGGGAGTAACCTAGTGCAGTTGTTGCGGGTGCCTTCATCATAGACAGACTTCAGTACGTTGATTATATTAATGAGTTTGTGTTGGCTATAGTTTTTGTTGTTCAAGTTAGTCTTTTGCTTTCCTAATGTTTGCCTAGGAGATGCTGCATCATCCACGTCAATAGTTGTAGATTTGTCGATAGATGGCAAAGGGGAGTGGGTACCGAAGTGTGATGATGGGACAATTGTGCCAAGGTTGGGCATGGTGTTTGACACATTTGAGGACTACCTTGAATTCTACAAGGGATACGCTGTCTATGTTAGCTTTAGTGTCCGCAGCAGTCCTAACATGAAGAATAAGATGGAGAAGTCTTAGAAGAGGTATGTGTGCTCCAAAGAAGGATTTCGTCGATTTACCAAGTTGCTAGAAATTGCTACCGTTACAGCTGAAGCCATGCCCCAAGCTAGAGATGACTCTGAAGGGGGAAACTGAGGTGAAAGAGGGCGGAGACAAGAGAAGGGTACCAAGTTCATATTCTTTTGAAGTCCACCGACGATGGGAAGTTCGAGGTAATCAAGTTTCACGAGAGGCATGTTCACCCCCTGTGCACACTCAGTAGGAGGCAATTCCTCACTTCAAACAGAAACGTCAGTTCTGTCCATAAAGACATGGTATGCAAGTATGCACGAGCTAATGTAGGGCCGTTAAAGGTGTATCACCTCTTGAAAGAACAAGTTGGTGGGTATGAAAACATTGGCTGCACGCATAAGGACTTGCAAAATTACCACAGAGATCTAAAAGCCCTCATCAAAGACACAGATGCGCACATGTTTTTAGATGTACTGAAGAACAAAAAGGAAGTCAACCCATACTTCTTTTTCAGCTATTAGGTTGATGAAGGCAACCGATTGAAGAACGTGTTCTGGTCAGACTCTCTAAGCAGAAGAAGCTACGCCATTTTCGGTGATATATTGTCGTTCGATATGGCACACAAGACTAATCGGTACTCAATGGTGTCTGCACCATTCACTGGGTTAAATCACCACATGCAGCTAATTTTTTTTTTGTGCCAGCCTGTTGAGGGATGAGAAGGTGGAGTCCTTCTAGTGGCTATTCAACAGTCTCCTGATTGTCATGGGCAGCTACATGCCGAAAACAGTGATCACGGACCAAGATCTAGTGATCAGACATGCAGTAGTCAATTTTTTTGAGACATCGATCCACCAATTCTACATGTGGCACATCATAAGAAAGCTCCTTGTGAAGGTGGGCCACACCCTGAATGGCTACGAGGATTTTATCAAGCGCATCAAGGAGTGCGTGTGGGCACTAGACTCTACCGACGAGTTTGAGGAGTCATGGGGGAAATGCTAGAAGAATTTGACGTGTCAGACAGTGAGTGGCTACACCATATATACAAGATTCGAGAGCTTTGGGTGCATGTCTACTTTAAGGAGGACTTCTTGCACGGTATTTTGAGGACGACACCAGGTTCTAAGAGTCAAGACTCTATGTTTGGTTCCCTAACGTGTCCCAACCTTAGTCTGGTGAAATTCTGGGTCAAATTTGTGCATGCTATGGAGTCATAAGGCTATCATGAGTGCAAGGTTGAAAATGCTTTTTTAACATCATTTCTGGAATTGAAGATGACCTATGAGATTGAGAAACATGCGAGGAACATGTACACTCCACGAACCTCTACGTGCTCAAGAGGCAGTTATACAGCGGCTGGATGTACTACGATGTGCAGGGTATCACTAACGTAGAGAGCGATAGGACCAATGAGATCGAGCACAATTATGAGAACACAACGAGGATCTATTATATGGTGTATAATGAGCGCACTTTCGAGTGCCAGTGCTTATGCCACTTCGTCGACTCGGATGAGATTCCATGCGCTCACATGCTGCTTGTTTTCACATCCAATTCGCTAAGAGAAATTTCGGCCGACTATATCATTAATAGGTGGATGCTAAGCTTGTTGAGAGTTACAAATTTAACCACTACTTTGGTTATTAAGTACTTTTTATAGCATAGGAAAGTGGAGATCGATCCACGAGGAAAGATTGTTGTAAAATGCTAGCTTAATCCTAAATGATTTTACTAATTCAATTTATTAAGTCTAATCTTAATAATTTGGAAAAAATTAAAATCTAATGAATAAAAATCTGAAAAACTGCCCAATGATGCTCCTAAATATTCTAGATCATATTCTAGAAATAAAACAATAAAAAGATTCCCTAAATAATTTAGAAAAATAAAAACAGAATAGTAACTGAAATTCTAATTAAAAATCAATAACAACAAATAATAGTCAGAAAATAAATATTAAAAATATCAAACAGTAACAAAAAAAATTATTCTTCAGGTCTAAAAGCTTATGAATTCTAAACTGTATCTAATTAATTTCAGAAAGATCAGATCAAAAAATTAGCACAGAATGTCAAGCAGAACAATAAATCTGAAATTAGATATAAAATAATCTGCATTAATATAAATACGAAATTAATCATGAAAATTACCCTAATTTTAGGACACAATTTTCTGGATTTAACAACACCTAATAATCAGAAATTAAAATTAAAAATCGAAAATTTCAGAA
Source organism: Carnegiea gigantea (assembly GCA_029747015.1). Lineage (NCBI taxonomy): Eukaryota > Viridiplantae > Streptophyta > Magnoliopsida > Caryophyllales > Cactaceae > Carnegiea > Carnegiea gigantea. The sequence continues at coordinate 8,880 of JAKOGI010000674.1, forward strand.
TTAATAACCTAAAAACCTGCACTTCTCAATTTCACAAAATAATTATGAAAAACTATCAAATAATTTCCAAAAATTACGAAATTGAATATGAGCAGACTAAGACACTATATAAACCTAGGAATCAATAAAACTCGAAGAAATATGAAAATAACTATTTTTATTCTAATTTCTAACAAACCGGTAATTAAATACTAAAACTGAATAAAAATCAATCTAAAATTATAACTATTCCAAAACTCAAAATCTAAACTATCTAAAATTACCTAGACACTCCTAAAAGACTATGCTTTTGGGGGGGTTGATTGATATTATATGGTAACCAAAAAAATGAAACAAAAATTAACAAACAAACCAAATTAACTATTAGCAACAAATAATTATCAAAGTTGTCAAATTTATCAAGGATACTTAGTATAATCTCAATCCACCGTGTAAATTAACATTTATCATCAACACACAAGTTAATTTCATTCATGAGTTAAACTATAGAAGACATCCACCAGCAGTTCTTCCCTATTTTTCCTTAGGTTCTAGTTTAATTAGGTCCAGCCCTAATATAAATCCTACTAATTTGATAATCTTTACACCAGTGCAAAAATTTAACCAAACTAGAGCATTAAGAATTAGAAAAACATCATTTAACACTTTGTAACCAATTTACCAGCAAATCGATTTAACAAAGATGTAAAGCGATTACCTAATTAAAAGAGATAGGTTTGAGCCATCCATGATTAATTAGGCTGATACCTAAGCCTAAAAGACTATAACTTTTATGTATTATAATCTTCTAAACTATCAATTGAAGTTGTATTTAATCAACTAGCATGCATTCTAATCGGTTTAACACAAATTTCATAAATGATAAACGCTAATCACTAAAGAATCATGAATATAAATCAACTAGGCATTAAGGCATAAAACTTGTTTCAAAATAATTAATTTAGCATGGCTTTAAGAAGATTATATTAAGCACATGAGAATTACTAACTCGTATCGAGAATAAAATCACAATATTTATCAATAATAATCTTGTTCAATGATCAACTATCAAGATAAAATAACAACCCTAATAACTACATACGAAATAATGATAAAAGATATACTTTTGAGAGGAGGATGGGTGCGTGGGTGGTGAGGCTGGCGTGTATGGCTGGTTGCGTGGTGGTAGATGATCTTTATGGTGATGGTGATGATGATATATATAGGGAAGAAAGGAGGGGTGTGATTAGGGTTAGTAGTTAGGATTTCCTTCTTCCTTTCTTCCTTAAACTTCTTCTCCCTCAAGACTTCTAGCTCTTCTCCAACTTTTGAAATCCTAGTCCAGACAATATCTTCATAATTATCCTTATTTGGACCATCTTCTGCCCAAGTATATAAAACCCAAGCCTCAACGACTCATCTTCTCCTCTTTATTAAAACAATGCCTAACCTGAAAAATATATAAATTAAAGTAAATTAGACGAAATAAAATATATAATATAATCGAAATAATTATTAAAACAATGCATGATTTTCGGCTTAACAAATTTCCCCACACTTAGACTTTGGACGTTTTCGTGCAAAGAAATCTTAGACTCGATCTAAACCCTACCCTCTATCTTCCTTATAAAGTCATGCATAACTATGATGCTCATAATAGGCCTTAACTTGCTTTGAAAACAGTTTTATAGAAAATTAATTAGTTTTTCCTCCTACAAGTGAATAACTACTAAACATCTAACTATCATCAGAGAGTTTATTCATCAACCTCATAATATTTCCATAATGAAGTAACAAGATCAGTAATTACCCATCTCTTCTGATTATGTATACACCGATCAAGAGGTCTAAAAAAAATTAAGATAGAATAATTTAGGCATGGAATGGCTATAGAGACTATTGAATTAGATAGAATAACTCATTGAATTGATTCTGAACTTGCTTTGTACTTATTTCTCTTTCATTTTTTTTTTCAAACTCCACTTACGCACATAATCGAGGCCCATATTGGGTCTTAGAAGTTAAACACTCCTTGTCTCACACTCACCCGAATATAGGTGCTGGAGCAAACATTTTATTTTCATCATTACTTTTATTTATTTTATTAACTCACTAGTATGGGAAGCAAGCTTTCTAGTGGCAATATTACCTCAAAGGGTGGCACCCAGTAGCGCATGCCTCAAAGGAGTACTTGTCATTCCCGACTTTGACTTTTTTAAAGTTATTCTACTAATTCAATAGTCTAGGAAACGGGTAGATCATTTTATTGCCTCTGTACAACTATATAACATGATAAAATAAGATGAATAATTATGACAGTTACTCATTAAAGAGATATATGAGGATCAACTTAATCTTCTCTGAAAGGCAGCTAGCATGCTTAGAAGTCTTCACTCATAAAAGAATAAACTATAACATAGCTAAGAAAATTAAAAAAAATTGAAACAAGCAAGCCTAGCATACACTCATATTATGCATTATTTATAAGAAAATTTTTTTTTAGAATAAATACTATAGGAATTAAATGCAGGATGCACCCCCCCACACTTAATTCATGCATTGTCCCTAATGCATGCAAAAAGATAGAAATTAGAAAAATAAAAATAAAATTAAATAGGTACTTCCCTAAAAACGTTGGGTTGCCTCCCAATCAGTGCCTTTGTTTATAGTCGTTGGCTCGACTTCATGAAGCTTCTGAATCCTCTAGTTGGATCTCTTCTAATAAATTAGATAAAAGTAGTAAAATTAGTAGTAAAATTAGATAGAAGTAACTAGCAATTTTATTTTCTTTCCCCGACAACGGCGCCAAAATTTGTTAAGCTTGTCGAGAGTTACAAATTTAGCCACTACTTTAGTTATTAAATACTTTTTATAGCACCGGAAAGTAGGGATCGATCCACGAGGAAAAATTGTTGTAAAAGGCTAGCTTAATCCTAAATGATTTTCCTAATTCAATTTATTAAGTCTAATCTTAATAATTTAAAAATAATTAAAATCTAATGAATAAAAATCTGAAAAGCTGCCTAATGATGCTCCTAAATGTTCTAGATCATATTCCGAAAATAAAACAGTAAAAACATTCCCTAAATAATTTAGAAAAATAAAAACAGAATAGTAACTGAAATTCTAATTAAAAATCAATAACAACAAATAATAGTCAGAAAATAAATATTGAAAAAAATATCAAACAGTAACCTAAAAAATTATTCTTTAGGTCTATAGGCTTATGAATTCTAAATTGTATCTAATTAATTTTAGAAAAATCATATCAGAAAATTAGCACAGAATATCAAGCAGAATAATAAATCTAAAATTAGATATAAAATAATCTGCATTAATATAAATACGAAATTAATCACGAACTTACCGTAATTTTAGGACACAATTTTCTGAATTTAACAACACCTAATAGTCGTAAATTAAAATTAAAAATTGAAATTTTCAGAATTAATAACCTAAAAACCTGCACTTCTCAATTTCACAAAATAATTCTGAAAAATTATCAAATAATTTTCAAAAATTACAAAATTGAATATGAGCAGACTAGGACACTATATAAACCCTAGGAATTAATAAAACTTGAAGAAATATGAAAATAACTATTTTTATTCTAATTTCTAACAAACCGGTAATTAAATACTAAAACTGAATATAAATAAATCGAAAATTATAACTACTCCAAAAATCAAAATCTAAGCTATCTAAAATTACCTAGACACTCCTAAAAGACTATACTTTTGGGGGGGTCGATTGATATTATATGGTAACCAAAAAAATGAAACAAAAATTAACAAACAAACCAAATTAACTATTAGCAACAAATAATTATCAAAGTTGTCAAATTTAAGTATAATCTCAATCCACCATGCAAATTAATATTTATCATCAACACATAAGTTAATTTCATTCATGAGTTAGACTGTAGAAGACATCCACCAGCGGTTCTTCCCCATTTTTCCTTAGGTTCTAGTTTAATTAGGTCCAGCCCTAATATAAATCCTACTAATTTGATAATCTTTACACCAGCGTAAAAATTTAACCAAACTAGAGCATTAAGAATTAGAAACACATCATTTAACACTTTGTAGCCAATTTATCAGCAAATTGATTTAACAAAGATCTAAAGCGATTACCTAATTAAAAGATATGAGTTTGAGCCATCCATGATTAATTAGGGTGATACCTAAGCCTCAAAGACTATAACTTTTACATATTATAATCTTCTAAACTATCAATCGAAATTGCATTTAATCAGCTATCATGCATTTTAATCGATTTAACACAAATTTCATAAATGATAAACGCTAATCGCTAAAGAATCATGAATATAAATTAACTAAGCATTAAAGTATAAAACTTGTTTCAAAATAATTAATTTGGCATGGCTTCAAGAAGATTATACTAAGCACATGAAAATTACTCACTCATATCGAGAATAAAATCACAATATTTATCAATAATAATCATGTTCAATGATCAACTATCAAGATAAAATAACAACCCTAATAACTATATATGAAATAATGATAAAAGATATACTTTTGAGAGGAGGATGGGTGCGTGGGTGGTGAGGCTGGCGTGTATGGCTGGTTGCGTGGTGGTAGATGATCCTTATGGTGATGGTGATGATGATATATATAGGAAAGAAAGGAGGGGTGTGATTAGGGTTAGTAATTAGGGTTTCCTTCTTCCTTTCTTCCTTAAACTTCTTCTCCCTCAAGACTTCTAGCTCTTCTCCAACTCTTGAAATCCTAGTCCAGATAATATCTTCATAATTATCCTTATTTGGACCATCTTCTGCCCAAGTATGTAAAACCCAAGCCTCAATGACTTGTCTTCTCCTTTTTATTAAAACAATGCCTAACCTGAAAAATATATAAATTAAAGTAAATTAGATGAAAAAAATATATAATATAATCGAAATAATTATTAAAACAATGCATGATTTTTGGCTTAACAATGGACAAAGATGGTAGTAAAGGATCCGATGTATGAGTTGGACACTGTTGTGGGAGATGCTTGTAGAGAAATAGCTGCAAAAAATAAGCTCATAGCTGATGCGTGGTCTTAGTTTTAGAAGTGCATGGATCTAGCTGGGGGCACCCTCGCCAAGCTGTAGCTGTTGTTAAGTTCAATGACCTTAGTCGAGCATCAACTTCATGACGTGGGTGGCGAGTCAGCGAATAACGCAGCGACCAATATGCAGACCCACTTTGGATGTGCGGTGCCAGACCAGATTGAGATACACCTACCCCCGCCGTTCATAACTAAAGGAAGAGGAAAGAGGATGAAGACGGGGGTTGAAAGGGCTATTGAGCACAAGTCATGTATGCGGATGTGCCACTGCTGTAATCAGGTTACTTCCCATGACAGTAGAAACTGTCCGGAGAGGAGATGCTCCCATGACAGTAGAAACTGTTCGGAGAGGAGATGCTAGTGCACTATGTGTAGGTGTATGTGTGTGTTTTTTTAATTAAAAAATAAAAAATAAAAAAATTCAGTTTCTACCAGGTATTAGTTAGTGATTAGTAAGGTAGCTGTTACTGATCATTAGTGCTCCTTTTGATGATCAGCTGTTGGATTGATGAAAACGTGTTTGCAAAGTTGTAATATATGTGTTCACTTAGAAACCGATTTGGTGATCAGTAGAGTTGTGTTTGGTGATCACAAGATCTTTCTAGTGATCATCATAAACATGTTGCTATTGCATGAAAAATAGTCTCAGAGATACTCGTATTTGTGGGTTATGATCATCGTTCGCATGGAAATAAGCTTTAAGCTTGTACCGCAAGTGAACGATTTATCGCCGTGTACTTGGGGTGTCGTCCACTGAGAATAAGACTTTAGGATGCCTAACTTAGTCATTAGGTTGAATCTAAAGAGGTGAAGAGTAACGGTAAGAGTGAAAGAAACAAAAGCTAAGCGAAATAGTAGTCTAAAATTCAATTAAGGGAAGAACTTGGGTCGAGGGATTAGTTGCTGGTGGCTACTTATTCATGCTAGGCCTTGGATTATTTTCGTAGCCAAGACTTGTTCTTTCTTCTTCTATCCACAAAGAGCGAATGGCCACCTCTCTGTGTTGTTATTCTCCTCGAGTATTGGATGAAATGTCCTTTTGGGCATTTCATCGAACACTTGGTGGGTAGGGAATGAGACCCCTAAATAAGTTGGAAATTAAGACAAGTCAAGTTCATATTAAGTTTATTATGCCATCCTAGCTCCTAATCCCCAACCTAAGTTGAGGAAGATACTTACTAATCATAATCTCAACAATCCAACAATCACAACAATCATACCCAAATAAGCTAAACAAAACCAACGAAAGAGAAAGAGAGAGAGAAAGAAGAGCAAACTTAGATCAATGGAATAGAGAATGAAAGTCTTCAAGATTTTCAATCAACAAAAACCCAAGAACCTTAATCACTCTTAACCCTAAAGTTAAGCCTAGAAAGTGTTTAAAGTGCTTTTTACGAAAGGAGAATTTAAGCTCCCGTAATTAGGAAATATGGGGTATTTATAGGCTAAGTAAACTGGGAAAATGTGACAGGGGTTGCCCTGGAGACACCCTGGCTATCACTTAGCAGGGTTTTTCAAGGGACATGGCGATGACCAGGCCGTCGACTGCTGTTGAGTATATTTAGTTTTGATGATAACAAATCCAAGTGTAAAACCTTGTCCAAGTAATGTTGCTCCAAACACGATCTCCAAACAGGCCTAACTGGTATTTGTGATCTTTATTGTATTAACTGGTTTGCTACATGTGAGAACAAGTCTTCAAAACAGGTTTTACTTGGTGATTCTATATTAAGTCAAGAACACCCTCTCGACAGGTGATTGTAAGGCATGTTCCTGAACTCTAGCAATGCAAAGAACAACCCCAGCAAACAAGGTGGCCTTGGTGTTCACAGCAGCTCTACAAATCTTGGACAAGTTGACTGGTTCAAAACAAGAAGTCTTGGATATATAGGTTTTATTTATTTAGAATCTTGTTAATATGTCAATCTTGAAAGTATCATTTTTAGCACTTCTTGAAAACGGTTTTCGAAAAGTTGCTTTGGGACACCATTACCAAACACCCCTGCAAACAGGGTGCCTAGGGTGTTCTCAAAAACTGCAGCAGCTACATCAGTCTTATCTGGAAATTTACTTCGGTTGGCTGCCAGATCTAAAAAGGTTCGTTTTGAATATTGCAAAACCAGTTTTTGCTAAAGATTTCTCTTGAAAAGATTCTTGTCCCTTATTTTTAGGTCTTGATTGAATTTGGGATAAATCAAGATTTTATCCTTTTCAAGACTAGACTACTCGGCCAAGATATTTTAAGAAAATCTTCTCTTCTCTCTTAGCCGTTGGAAATCTTTGATGAATCTTCTAAGCGACTAAAAATAGAGGATTTTTTCCTATCTTTTGAAATAATAGCCGTTGGGTTGTGCATTTAAATATTGAAATTCTCTCTCCCATTTGATAATCCGGTTTTTACAAAGAAGTAAGAGATTTTTAGAGCTGAATTTCAAAGAGAAAAACCGTGAGAAGATTGTGCTTAACTGAGCTTTCAATTTCTTGGCATAATAGGACTTCATTGTACCTTACATCTGCTTAAGTCAGAAGCACCCCAGTAAGGTGTTTTGTACCCCTGTTCTCAGAACAGAAAGTGAGTGAGTGTGTCCTCAGTCGTGTGGACTTTGGACGTGTCCTATCTGGTGAGATTGGACGTGGTGTAACCTGTCTTAGGGAAGAAGGTTACGTGGGTTACAAGTTGTAACAAGGAGTGTTGCTTTTGTAACGTTTTCAGCCTGTTAGTGAAGTGGTTAAATCCTACACGAGGTAGGTCGTGGTTTTTCACACCTCAGTTGGGCTAGAGGTGTTTTCCACGTAAAAATTGTGTGTGCTTTATTTCCGCATTTATTACTTTGAATTTCGCTACTGAATCAATTGAGAACAACCGTTACAAATAAGGCGTAAGGTTGTTTGTGATTTACAAACAATCTCTGCAATCAAGTGCTACGGTTGTTTGTCAGTTATTAGGCGAAAATCGACCACCACAATTCACCCCCTCTTGTGGTTGTGTACTCTTGGAATTTAACAAGTGGTATCAGAGCGGGTTCTCTCAAAAGGGCTAACACCTTGAGAGATTCTGAAGATGAGTACACCACAAGGAATCCTTGAAGGGCAATCCATTACTCGTCCACCCTATTTCAACGGCCAACATTATAGTTGGTGGAAGAATAGGATGGAGAACTATATTCAGGCAGAAGATTATGAATTATGGATGCTCATCAAGAACGGGCCCCTTGTTCCCACCAAGGTGCTTGAAGATGGTAAGAAGGTTCCCAAGGAACCCATAGAGTTTGATGGTGAAGACTATAAGAAAATGGAAAAGAATGCCAAGGCCAAGAAGCTATTATATTTTGGCCTAGGACCCGATGAATACACTCGCATCTCTGAGTGTGAATCAGCCCAAGCTATCTGGAACGCCCTGCAAGTTGCTCATGAAGGTACGAGTCAGGTTAAACAATCTAGAATTGAGCTACTTATGCGACAATATGAGTTGTTTGATATGGGTGATCGTGAGACTGTGATGGATATGTATACACGGTTTACCCACATCACGAACGAGTTAAAATCCCTGGGAAGATCTTTCACCACTGAAGAGTTGGTGAGGAAAATCCTCAGAATTTTACCTCGTACGTGGGAGGCCAAAGTAACAGCCATCAAGAGGCTAAAGACATGAACAAGATCACCCTCGACGAGTTGATTGATAATCTCCAGACCTATGAACTTCGAAAGAACTCACAACAAAGAGAGGAGCAAAAGAAGGATCGTGGGCTTGCCTTGAAAGCACAAGAGGATGATGACTCTGACCTTGAGGATGAAGAGATGGCCTTAATGACAAGAAAGTTCAAGAAATTCTTCAAAAAGGTCAAAGAAAACAGCAAAAGAAAAGACTTCAGTAAGTCCAGAAACACCCCCCGAGAACAGTTCACAGGGTGTTTCAAGTGTGGCAAACCAGATCACATTGTGAAGAACTGTCCACTACTTCGAGAAGAGCAAGAGCAAGAACACCCCAGGAAACAAGGTAGAAAACAAGCTGCAAGCAGTTCTGGGAGACGATTCTCGAAGGCTATGCTTGCTGCCTGGGGAGATTCCTCTGAGGATGAAGGTGAGTCTGAAACTGATGAAGGTGCTGTAGCTCTCATGGCACAAAGTGACACGGATTCAGATGATGACTCAACAAACAGTCTTACTGATCTCAAGAACAAGGTACGTGGTCTCAATAAAGAAACTCTCGAAGAACTTTTGTATACCTTGATGGATACTTGTGCTGAATTGAAACGAGATGTCCGAGACCTAGAACTAGAAAATGAGATCCTTAAAAATGAAAAACTGGGCTTACATGAAAATATTAATACGCTCAAAGAAAACCTCTTTATAAAAGAAGGAGATTATTCTCGAATGGAGGAAAAACTCTTTGAGGTGGAAGGAATGGTTGAGTCCTTGCTCAGGGAGAACAAGGGTTTGCATGCTAATATAGAAAAACTGGAAACCGAGCTTATCACAACCAAGCGCTGGAACAAGTCCTCACAAGCCCTTGATTGGTTAAACACTCACCACAGTCGAAACAAAAAGGGACTTGGATATAAGCCTAAACGAACAGTTTACCCAATTCATAGAAAGTATGTGGGATTACCTGAAAACATTGTTTGCTTTCATTGTGGTAAAACTGGTCACTATCGATATTCATGTCCTCTGAGAAGGTATGTCATTGAAAAAAAATGAAAGGTATGTGAAACAAATCTGGATTAGAAAAGATGAGCTTTACTTGTCTAAAAGAATGGGACCCAAGTGGATCTGGGTTCCCAAAACTAACCTGTGATTTGTTTTGCAGACTGAAGTGAGAGAGAACAACCCCACAAACAGCCCAGCAAACAGGGTAAGAAACACCCTGTCAAACAGATCAGAAAACAACCTCGAAAACAGGCAGCTGTGGTATGTTGATAGTGGGTGTTCGCGGCATATGACTGGAGAAAAATCAAACTTTCTCTCACTTACAGCTTCAACCAGTGGGAGCGTGGCTTTTGGCAACGGCAAGTCTGGGACAATTGTCGGTGTAGGTAGCATTGGTAAAACTCTATCTCACTCAATTGATAATGTGCACTTAGTTGATGGTTTAAAGTATAATTTACTAAGTGTGTTCCAACTGTGTGACAAGAACAACCTAGTGGTGTTCTCACGAACACATTGCTTGGTTGTCAATGCCAACACAGGAGATGTTGTGTTAAAGGGGAAGCGACACAAAAATGTTTACAAAGTATGTATTTCCACTCTTCCCCAAAACAACCTGACTTGTTTGAGTGCTGTGAATGATGACATAATGCTCTGGCATAAGAGACTAGGTCATGCAAGCCTTACTCTTTTAAACAAACTTGTTTCAAAAGACCTGGTTATTGGACTACCTTCCATCAAATTTAATGATGACAAGGTATGTGAAGCTTGTGCAAAAGGCAAACAAGTCAGATCTTCTTTTAAATTGAAAAAATGTGTAAGCACTACCCGACCTCTAGAATTATTACACATTGATTTGTGTGGTCCCATGAGGATAACTAGTAGAGGTGGGAAAAAGTATGTGCTTGTTGTAGTGGATGATTACTCTCGATTTACTTGGACCTTGTTTTTGGCATCCAAAGATGAAACCTTTGAGAATTTTATTGCCTTTCTCAAAAAGGTTGAAAAGAGAGTAGGACACTCCTTAATTAGCTTGAGATCTGATCATGGAACTGAGTTTGAAAATGCAAGTTTTATCAACTATTGTAATGAACATGGTGTTGATCATAACTTCTCAGCTCCAAGAACACCCCAACAAAATGGGGTGGTTGAGCGCAAAAATCGCACCCTGGAAGACATGACCAAAACAATGCTTATTGCTTGTGATCTTCCTAGGTATTTCTGGGCAGAAGTATTGAACACCTCATGTTACATTATAAATAGATGCATGATCAGACCCATTTTGAACAAAACTCCTTATGAACTTTTCAAGGGCAGAAAACCCAATATTACGCACCTAAGAACATTTGGTTGTAGGTGTTTTGTGCATAATAATGGGAAGGATGCCTTAGGAAAGTTTGACCCTAGGAGTGATGAGGTAATATTTCTTGGCTATTCTTCTCACAGCAAGGCATACAAAGTCTTTAACAAAAGGACCTTGTGTGTTGAGGAAAGTGTGCATGTGCTTTTTAATGAATCTAACTTGTTGAGTGAGAATGATGCACAGGAAGATGAACTTGAATTAGGTCTTGTTCGAAAAGAAGTGTTGCTCCAAGATAAACGAGGTAAGAACACTATGGAGAAAACAACTCCTGAGGGTGTTTCTCAGAACAGCAGGCAAGGTGAACAAACAGGGGGTAACACCGTTGAACCCTGTTCGGAACCATGTTCTTCAGGAATAGGCTCACAAACAGGTGCAGAAACAGGTTCAGGAGGTGTTCTTGAGCCTGATCCTACACACATTTCAGTTAGAACAGAGCATGTGTCTGTGGATCCACTTAATCCAAGACCATGGAAGCACCATAGTTCGCACCCTCTTGATCAAATCTTGTCAGATATTAATACTGGAGTGCAAACTAGATCTAAACTTAAGAATTTTTGTGCTTTCTATGCTTTTCTTTCTAACATTGAGCCAAAAAGTGTGAATGAAGCTCTTGCAGATTCAGATTGGGTCACGGCAATGCAAGAAGAGCTCCATCAATTTGAAAGAAACAAAGTATGGCACCTTGTACCTAAACCTGCAGAGAGAACAATCATTGGAACCAAGTGGGTGTTCCGAAACAAACTGGATGAGTCAGGAATAGTCACTAGGAACAAGGCACGGCTGATTGTTCAAGGGTATAATCAAGAAGAAGGAATCGATTATGAAGAAACCTTTGCACCAGTTGCTAGAATTGAGGCTATTCGAATCTTAATAGCCTTTGCAGCTCATATGGAAATCAAGCTATATCAAATGGACGTGAAAAGTGCATTCCTCAACGGATACCTTAAAGAAGAGGTGTATGTCAAACAACCCCCTGGTTTTGAAAACAGTGAATTTCCTAACCATGTTTTCAAACTTGACAAAGCTCTTTATGGCCTAAAACAAGCTCCTAGAGCTTGGTACGAACGGTTGTCAAGTTTTTTAATTGAAAATGATTTTAGAAGAGGCAAGGTAGACAATACCTTGTTTCTAAAATCTAAGGGGGAACATTTATTGATTGTCCAAATATATGTTGATGACATTATATTTGGTGCAACTCATCATGATTTATGCAATGAATTTTCAAATATGATGAGGAGTGAGTTTGAGATGAGCATGATGGGTGAGCTTAACTTTTTCTTAAGCTTACAAATCAAGCAAACTCCAAACGGCACCATGATCCATCAACAAAAGTATATCAAGGAGCTAGTTAAGCGTTTTGGGATGGAGTTGGCCAAACCCGTAGACACTCCTATTTCTCCTTCAACCAAGTTGGTTATGGATGATGGGAGTCCCTCAGTTGAGGAGAAACTCTATAGGGGCATGATTGGGTCACTCTTATACCTAACCACTAGTAGACCTGATATTGTTTTTAGTGTTGGTTTATGTGCCCGTTTTCAGTCTAATCCTAAGGAAACTCACCCTAAGGCTGTTAAACGGATACTAAGGTATTTGAAACATACACCCAGTTTAGCTTTATGGTATCCTAAAGGTTGCAATTTTGATCTTGTTGGATATGCTGACGCTGACTATGCTGGATTCCTAGTTGATAGAAAGAGTACCTCAGGTATGGCTCACTTTCTTGGACCTTGTTTGGTATCTTGGGCTACCAAGAAGCAACATTCAGTTGCCATGTCCACAGCAGAAGCTGAATATGTTGCAGCAGCTTCATGTTGTGCTCAACTGTTGTGGATAAGACAACAGCTTAAGGACTTTTGTGTTGACACTGGATGCATTCCTATTTTTTGTGATAACACAAGTGCAATTAACATTGCCAAAAATCCATGTCAACATAAAAGAACAAAGCATATTGACATTCGACATCATTTCTTGAGAGATAATGTTGAAAAGGGTTTAATCTCTATGAACTTTTGCACAACGGAAAATCAAATTGCTGATATATTCACTAAGGCACTAGCTAGAGATCAATTTGAGAGAAATAGACTGGAACTAGGGTTGGTGAGAACACCCTGAGTTACCTGTTTTCAGAACATGAACTGGGTTTGGTAAGATCAACCTTTACACCCTGTTCTCTCCCCCTGTTTGCAAATCTTATTAACAACGGATGTTATCGCATACACTCGAATTGCGTGCATTTTGTCTTTACTTATCCACTTAGTGCAGCATAAGGAGATGTACTGAAGCCGCCTTAATACCATTAAGTCCAATCAAGATCAGACGGCAAAGAACAGGCATAACGAAGAGAACAGGTACGCCCCTTGGTTGCTCGATGTGTTTTTCCTTCCCAAGGCACAAGCTTTTAATTCTCACACCCGTTGCAAACCAAGAAATCTTCTAAAGATTTTGGGTGCTCTCTCTCTCTCTCTCTTTTTATATGCCCTGTTCTCAGTACTGCAAAACCTGAGAAACCTGCAAAGCCTTAAACCCTAATCTCTCTCCTCTAGCAACAATGGCTCTCAACAACTCCTCTCAATCAAATGACCTCATTCTTGCGTCCTCAATCCCTGCTCCCCCTCGCCCAATCCTGTACAAGCCTTTCAAATTCTTGAAAAGCTTGTCCCTACACTCAGTCGGAATGGGGATGGTTGATATTCCCTTCGAATGTGGAAGGGAATTGGTGTTTCTTGTAGGGACAATTGCTTGTCCCATTAACGTCGAGTCAGAGGGTACACTATCGGGGTCTCAAGACCAAATCTTGGAAACCCCTGAAGGGTTTAATTTTGAGCCCTGTTCTTCTGGGTTGTTTCCTGAAACAGCGCCAGAAACAGGGGCTGCCTCTGTCGAAGGTGTGTTTGTGGAGGATCTGGATGTCGATTTCCAAGGGAAGTCGAATGAGACATCAGAGGAGAGTTTAGAGAAGGATTCTCTCCCTGAAGCTGAAACCCCCACTCCGGTCGCTCAAACTGGAGAGAAAAGGAAAAGGGTGAAAATAGTGGCCAGGCGTAGCCGAACGCCACAAACAAGACCACAACCAAGGTCTCAGCCCTCTCAAACTCCCTCTTCTCCACAATCCTCCAAGCCTTCTCGCAAATCTGCGGGACTAACTTTTCAATCTTCTCCCCGTATCTCCAAAACCTCTGTTCCTGTCATCGAGGAGATTTCCTCCTCTTCTACCGAAGGGTTCTCGAGTTCTGACTCTGAGAACACCTCCTTCAAACAGGGGACACTGGTGTTCTCCGAGTCCTCTGAAGAATAAGCCCCTCCAAAATCAACCATTAAACCTGCTGTGAAGCCCTCTCCTGCAAAAACACCCCTCAAGCGAAAGCCCAGAACAGCTACCCTACCTGAAGCTACCACCTCTATTCCTGCCCCCAATCGCCCAAAGCAGTTCACTCCCTCTCCTATGACGGACAAACACGCGTAGTTGCTTAAGCGCAATGTCGTCAGGGGGAAGGTAGTGAATGTAAGCTTTTTCGAGGAACAGGGTCTGGGGGTGTTCCTGAATAAGTTGCGGGCCCAAGGCTGGCTCGACTTGTTTGCAAACACCCAGTTGGGGTGTTCTGTGCCTGAGTTGGCTGAGTTTTACGCCAACTGCAGTGTCACCGAAGGGGTGGTGACTAGTTTTGTGAATGGGCAACGCATTCAGGCTGATGCGCCCACACTTGGAAAAATTTTGGGAGTACCCTCACAAGGCTTTGACGTGTATGTGAGGGAAGACAAAACAGCCCTAGAAACAACCAGGCTCCTAGAGGTGTCCCAAGGCCTCAGTCAAAAACAGGGCCTGAGAACACCCCTCTCTGTTAAGAAGGGTGAAATGACCTCCCTGCACCAACTATTGTTTATATTCACTATCGAGAACATAATTCCGCGAGGTCAAGGGCAAAACTCAGCTGATGCCCTCGATCAATGCCTGGTGGATTTACTGGATCGGGAGGAACCAATTAACCTCCCTGCAATCATGATTCGCCACATAGGGCGAATTGCGAACACCACCCGGGCCCATGATCTTGGATATGGGTTTCTGTTGACAAGGGTGTTTGAGCACCTTGGGATAGTGCTCACACGGCGAGTGGAGGCCCAAGTCGTTGATGAGATTGGGATTGACACTCTGCTCGGGTGTGGCTATGAGGTTGGCAAAGGATCAGTCTCCAAACAGGGTCGTCGACCACCTCGATCACCTGTTTCTGGGCAACCTTCCTTCAAACTTGAGGCTGTTCTTGAGGACAATGCTCGCCTCAAGGATGAGCTCCCAGCTATCAAGGCTGCTCTTGCTGAGGAGCAAGCCCTCTCCGCCAAACGCCATGAGGAATTGCTTGTCCTTCTCTCCACTCTTGCACCCTGATTCTCTAGGCTGTTCTCTTGTTTCCTCCTCCCCTCTTCGTTTTTGGCATTGTACTGTTTTTAATGCAATATCTCTTTCATGATGCTTCTTGCACCTTATGCTCTATATTTCTTTTCTTGCATTCCTACTGTTGTTTATGCTTTCTAATGATGCCAAAAGGGGGAATAAGACCATACAAATAAGACCATACGAATAAGACCATATGATCTATGACCTAGCACCTAGAGGATCCCTATCAGCATTAATCGTTGTTAAGCTTTTTAAGCTTTTTAATTTTGTCAATATGGTCACTTGGTTTGTCATCATCAAAAAGGGGGAATTTGTTGAGTATATTTAGTTTTGATGATAACAAATCCAAGTGTAAAACTTTGTCCAAGTAATGTTGCTCCAAACACGATCTCCAAACAGGCCTAACTGGTGTTTGTGATCTTTATTGTATTAACTGGTTTGCTACATGTGAGAACAAGTCTTCAAAACAGGTTTTACTTGGTGATTCTATATTAAGTCAAGAACACCCTCTCGACAGTTGATTATAAGGCATGTTCCTGAACTCTAGCAATGCAAAGAACAACCCCAGCAAACAAGGTGGCCTTGGTATTCACAGCAGCTCTACAAATCTTGGACAAGTTGACTGGTTCAAAACAAGAAGTCTTGGGTATATAGGTTTTATTTATTTAGACTCTTGTTAATATGCCAATCTTGAAAGTATCATTTTTAGCACTTCTTGAAAACGGTTTTCGAAAAGTTGCTTTGGGACACCATTACCAAACAACCCTGCAAACAGGGTGCCTAGGGTGTTCTCAAAAACTGCAGCAGCTACATCAGTCTTATCTGAAAATTTACTTCGGTTGGCTGCCAGATCTAAAAAGGTTCGTTTTGAATTTGAAAAAAATTGCAAAACCGTTTTTGCTAAAGATTTCTCTTGAAAAGATTCTTATCCCTTATTTTTAGGTCTTGATTGAATTTGGGATAAATCAAGATTTTATCCTTTTCAAGACTAGACTACTCGGCCAAGATATTTTAACAAAATCTTCTCTTCTCCCTTAGCTGTTGGAAATCTTTGATGAATCTTCTAAGCGACTAAAAATAGAGGATTCTTTCCTATCTTTTGAAATAATAGCCATTGGGTTGTGCGTTTAAATATTGAAATTCTCTCTCCCATTTGATAATCCGGTTTTTACAAAGAAGTAAGAGATTTTTAGAGCTGAATTTCAAAGAGAAAAACCGTGAGAAGATTGTGCTTAATTGAGCTTTCAATTTCTTGGCATAATAGGACTTCATTGTACCTTACATCTGCTTAAGTCAGAAGCACCCCAGTAAGGTGTTTTGTACCCCTGTTCTTAGAACAGAAAGTGAGTGAGTGTGTCCTCAGTCGTGTGGACTTTGGACGTGTCCTATCTGGTGAGATTGGACGTGGTGTAACCTGTCTTAGGGAAGAAGGTTACGTGGGTTACAAGTTGTAACAAGGAGTGTTGCTTTTGTAACGTTTTCAGCCCGTTAGTGAAGTGGTTAAATCCTACACGAGGTAGGTCGTGGTTTTTCACACCTCAGTTGGGCTAGAGGTGTTTTCCACGTGAAAATTGTGTGTGCTTTATTTCCGCATTTATTACTTTGAATTTCGCTACTGAATCAATTGAGAACAACCGCTACAAATAAGGCGTAAGGTTGCTTGTGATTTACAAACAATCTCTGCAATCAAGTGCTACGGTTGTTTGTCAGTTATTAGGCGAAAATCGACCACCACAATTCACCCCCCTCTTGTGGTTGTGTACTCTTGGAATTCAACCACTGCACGACGGCCGTCGCCTGCCCCGGTGCCTTGGAAACATCACCTTTGCCTTGCTCACTTGCTCCTCTCATGCCTTTGGGTGATCATCCTTATTCTCACCTTGCCTTTCTCCAGGTTTTATCTGCCCCTCTCCCTTGAATGTCTTGAATCAAAAAAGGGATTAAAATAAGGCAACGATATTAGAAGAGACATTATATGGTCAAATTACTCTGAATCAAAGGAGAGTTAGAGGAAAATGAACCAAAAAGGAGACGTAAGCTTAGTCAAAATTGGGATTTATCAACTCCCCCCTCAAGCAAGCTTAGCTTAACACTACACGAATGGGGAAATCGATCCCTCAAGCACCCTTCTCAGGCATGGTGATAAAGGCCAACTAACTAGCAAGTTCACATAATCAAGAAGTGATAAAGATGAGGTGAGGAAACAAAATAGACATGATGCTTCCTAAGGATCACCTCGCCTATAAGGGCATACCAAGCCTAAATGAGATCCTCAAGGAAAGAAAGGAGGTGGTCTACTAATGGTAGGCAAAACAGACTGGGGAAATCCTCGTTTTATGGTCAAGTGGTACTCTCCTCTCCATGTTTAAATGCACTCATGTTTACTCTCATTGCTCAACCAATCATGCAAAAACCATAGGCTTAGAGGAGTCTTCATCCTTCACCACTCAGGATAAAAACGCACGCACTTTGATCAAGAAGGCTTTGAAAAGGGGTGCAACGGGGCTCTTTGGTAAAGGTGAGAATAGGAAGATGTTTTTGGATAAGTAGAGCTAAATGACCTTAGGTTGGGGAGCAAGAACACTTTCCACAATAAGGACATGGAAACAAAACTCTACTTCACAAACCACTTTGAACAACTCAAAAAGGGAGCCGATTTAATTTGGAATGAAAACCATTTTACTAGGCGCCTTATTTGCAAAAGTTTTCTCTTTTTTTTCGTTTTTTTTTTTGGCATAAAAAGAGGCTTGCTCTTGTTTTTGTTGTCTTATTTCACTTATTTTCTTTCCTTTTTTTCGAGCAAGCTCACACTAAGGGACTTGATGCTAGGCACTTAGTTAAGGACATTCCGGCTTCCCTTCGTTTCCCGTTTCAAACATAAATTTCCACAGCCAACGTCCCAAAGATGAAAAAAATTCCATAAACAAACCCCAAGCGTGAAAAGTGTTGCTCCACTAACCTCTATGGCAAAAAGGTGGGAAGTGAATATAGGCCAAGGGTGAAGTGTGTATGGGAATAACAAAGATGGGTAAAGCTCAACGGGGGTAAGCAAATGGTCAAAAACATCATTTGGGTGGCCTTTTAGGCTATGTGGCGAAGAATGAAAAACATATGCCTCAATCATGTACGTAATGCCTAATGTGATTTTGGAGAGGACTTAGCCAAGTTCTAGCATTTCAATCATGGGTAAGCCACACAAGAAGGAAAGAAAAAGTCAATAAAGATGAGTGGTCAAATTTAAGCTCAAATCTCACGGGTTTAACATCCCTGGTGACAACTGTTTACCTATGAGACAATCACTAGCTAAACCGTTCCAAATCAAGACCAAAAGAGCCTCAAAAGCAAAGGCATGCACATAAGGCAAAACGATTGGCAAAGGAGCTCACACTATCATGCTCCAATAACCAAAACCAAAGCCACAACCTAAGTGTGTTACCAAGCCAATCAACCAACAATTTGCTCCATATATTCGCATCATAGTAGGGTTTTTAAAAAAATTTTTCAATTTTTTTCGATTCTTTTTTCTTTCTTACAAAGCAGAGGGAGATCAATAAGAAGGAAAATGAGGAGTAGGGTACGAAATGTACCTTGGAAGCTCAATGTTGCCCTTCTCGACATTGCTTCTTACGATCAGAGAAAGAAAATAAATATATATACAATGCAAATGAGGAATCTATATGCTCTAAGCTACATACTCTACTTATGCAAGGCTTAAATGTGCAATGATTCCTACAAATGTAACTAAATGAGTTACCTATCCTATATGAACACCTCAATCATACCACCAGTCAAGCCACCAAATCAAACCCACCAATACCTTAATCAAATCAGTAAAGTCCCAAGAATTACCCCTAGTGACAAGAAGACAATGCATTTCAAGATTCACCTGCACCATAAGATCCCCATAAGACATGAGCTTACTAGCTTACCCCCCATGCTTAGGATATAAATTGTCCCTAATGTATAAGCAAGTAAACAGTGCAAAGGGTAGGGGAGGAGGGAACTTACAAAGCATAAATAGGGGCCGGGGGGGCGCTAGGCCTCCATATGGGTGGAGGCTACCACCAACCATGGTGCTCATACGCATAGTAAAGATGATGCTCCAAGTTTTGTTGTCGGTGATCAAACACCATATGCCGTTGGAGCATCTCTTGTTAGGCTTGAGCATGTTGTTGTCAATGCTCATCAATTGTGTCGAGCCTCAAGTTAAGGCGAGAAAAGTTATCATCTAAATATTGATAGAAATAGGCTTCACTAAAACCCGAAGAACCCAGACATCGTGGCTTCTAGTCATGGGGGGTTCAAGCATCTCCTCGGGTGGAGCGGACCCCGAACCTCCAGCACCTCCCTCTCCTCCATCGGCACGCCCTCATTGGGGTGAGGAGTCATCCTTGTCCGTATCCATATTATTATCGTCATTATACACCCAATTGGAGGGGTCAGAGCAAGTGGTTTTGGAGGGGTTGGGGAGTTGGAAAAGAGGTTGGCCATGGTCCGTTTTGAACATCTCCATATTAATACAAGCAGCTAAATCTTGCTATCCCCCATGGAATAACAAAGTCAATTTTCTAATGAAAAGGTCCAAACCCCAAGCATGTGCAATAGCGGAGATGATGCCCCCAGAAGCAATAGGGGACTTGGGAGAAGAGGCTTGAGAGACCAACTGATAGAGAATGAAAGCTCCGGTATCAAAACTCTCATCATTTAGCACTCAATTAGACTTTATTTTGGCTCTTATCACGTGTGAAAATGGTGTTGGCTATAAGATGGTGAAGGTAGCAGAGGGCAAGGTTGCAAATAGAGGTGGCCTTAGAACCACTAGCACTATAGGCGATATAGCTCCTTGAGTTGTCCCTCACCACAGTATGCTTATCACAGATGATTTCTATCCAAAACTATTAGTCATTGAAATTCTCGTGGGCTGCGATCCAAACACCTCCATAAGGGAGCCTTAAATAATGGTCAAACGCTGCCGCTAGGTTGGCCTCAAAGCTTCGATTAAAAAGACAAAAGTGGATGTGGACCAGTTGATTTGGTATAGGGTGGTCCAATTCACCTGAAAGGAGTTCAAAAACTCCTAACACGACCTCTCATACACCTGTTCATGTAATCAAACCCCCTACGTCAAGCAATTGATTTAAACTTTCAAACAAGCCTAAAGTCCTCAATGTACCAAGGTCAGTGTACTTAGGCTCAATTATTCGTCGACTAGCAATAGAATCATAATGATTGGTTTGCTCTTGATCAACGAATTGCAATACATATTTGTTTATAGCATGAGGAAGAGGAGGTTGGTTATCTCGGGCTGCCGTCTTTGCATGCTTTGAGGTCCCCAAAGATAAAGGTCCAGAGGTGGTTGTCTTCTTTCCCATTGTAAAATCAAGCTCAAAAGTCTTCAAACCCCAAATGAGTATGGCACCTCAAGAACTCCAAAACCAAGTAATTTGAGTTGGTTATGGAGGTACCTACTAGCAAGAAAGAACCAAATTGGAGTAATAAGGCCTCAAAAGTGAAGCTTTCTCTCTCCTCAGACTTCCATGGTGGTGAAATTTGTAGGTAGAGAAAGTGGTGAGGTGGAGGTCAAATGTGGTATGCAAATACAAGCTTAGACTACGAGGAACCAAAATCCGGCAATAGAATGGCTGGAAAACACCTTGAAGTGGCCAGACTTTAGAGAGAGAAGATTGGGGTTTAGGGTTTGTGAGATTGGTGAAGAAAGAAGGTGCTTTAATGGAAGAATAGGTAAGTAGAGGTGAAAAGAGTGAAGAAGATGGTGAAAAATAATGAAAAATAGAGTGGGAGAGTGGTTCATTTGAAGGATTTGTGAAGGAGTTTTGAGAGTTTCTAGAGAGAGAAAATTATGGGGGTGGAGAAGATGAAGGAGAAATGAAGAAAGAGGGAGGAAAAAGGACAGGAAAAAGGAGGGCTTGGGCTAGGCGACGGCTATCGCATATACAATGGCCTGCTGACGTGGGTTTGGCAATGGCCTGGCAATCATGATGGCAGCGACCGTCGCCATCCCCTAGAAATTGGGCTTAAATCCTACAGCCCAGGTGACCGACGTCATGCAGTCGACAGCCAGGACATCGCCTGGGCAGTTTCAACCAAGGTTTTTTTTTTTTCTTTTCCTAGTTAACTCTTCCTTCTTATTTGAGTTAAACGCCAAGAGAAAGATCTGGGGTGCCTCCCAACAAGCGCTCTTTTAAGGTCATCAGCTCGATTAGTGGGATGTCTTTCAATTGGAGGAGGAATTGGGGAAGCTGTAAGCAACCTTCACCTCAATTGGGTCACCGGTGATGTAATGTTTGAGTTGTTCACTATTTACCTTAAATGATGTGGAAGTCTCGTTCCATACCTCCACCATGCCATAAGGAAAAACCTTGATAACTTTGAAAGGCCTGGACTACCTAGAGCAAAGTTTCCCCGAGAATAGTTTGAGGTGTGTCTTAAAAAGCTAAACCAAGTCGCCCTCCTTGAATTCCCTTCGTAGCATGCACTTGTCATGTCATTGTTTTATTTTCTCTTTGTAAACTTTTGAACTCTCATAAGCATCTAATCTCAACTCCTCAAGTTTATTCAATTGCAATAACCTCCTTTCTCCCGAGGCCTTGAGGTTGAAATTTAGTTTCTTGATAGCCCAATAAGCCCTATGCTCCAATTCAACAGGTAAATGATAAGGTTTACCATAGACAAGCCGAAACAATGTTGTGCTAATGGGAGTCTTGAAAGCGGTGCGGTATCTCATAGTGCATCATGAAGCTTATCCGACCAATCCTTTCTTGAACGAGCCATCGTCTTTTCCAAAATGACTTTGATTTCTCTATTTAAGATCTCCACCTGACCGCTTGTTTGGAGGTGATATCCCAATCCTTTCTTGTGATACAACCGATATTTGGTAAGCATGGCTTCAAATTTTTGTTCAATGAGTCCCCCCATCACTAATTAAACCCTTGGAACACCGAACCTAGCGAAAATCACCTTTTTGAAGGACTTGGTGACCACTCGTGCATAATTTTTGGGGCTTGCGATAACCTCCAGCCATTTGGAAACGTAATCAACGACCACCAATATGTATTTGCTCCCTCTTGAAGAGGGGAAAGGCCTCATGAAATCAATGCTCCATATATCAAAAACTTCCAACTCAAGGATTTAGTTGAGGGGTATTGCGTTTTGCCTTGTTAAATTTTCGATTCATTGACACCGATCGCAAGCTCGAATGTATGCATTGACATCCTTGAAAAGGGTTGGCCAAAAGAAACCGGCTTGAAGGATCTTGGTGGTGCTTTTGTTAATGTATGCGTGGCCTCCATAAGGGGAATCATGGCAATGTGAGATGATGGATTGCTTCTCTTCTTCGGGCACGCATCACCTTATAATCCCATCTCCATAAGTCTTATATAGGCATGGGTCTTCCCAAAAGACGGACTTGATTTGGGAGAAAAACCTCTTCTTTTGGTTGTAGTTCTTGTCGGGGGGTAGAATGTCACACACTAAGTAGTTAACCACATCCATAGACCAAGAAGCATCCGATGTAGCTAAGGCGAGCAAATGCTCATCTAGGAATGAATCATCGGTAGGCAACCCACACTCTTCGTCATCTACTTGAGCAATCGGTAACTGGGAGAGGTGATCTGCTGCCAAATTTCAGTGCCCTTTTTATCCTGAATCTCAAGTGCCAACTCTTGAAGGAGAAGGACCCACCAAATTTATAACGCCCCCAAATTACTAATGATATGATTTACGAAAAACTGCAGCGGAAGATTTAGTGATAGAAGGTGCTACCGCTATCCTGATAAGGACGAGGCTCACTGAAACCATTTAATCTTACAACTCATGTTCACAATCATAATAGCGATTTAACTAAAACACTCCAAGACCAAAGTGCATAATAATTCAACTTCAATACAATTGACTTAATCATATTATGTGCTAACTCGCACTCCATACTACACAAGTATATTGAATATAGACCCAACTAGACCCTGAGGTTAATTGCAACATTCATGCTTGCTGAATCCACTGTGAGTATCTAATGACTTTCAATAAGGCTTGCTAAATAGAGAAGCATGTGATACTTCATCACCTAAAATGAAAAACATCAAAATAATTTGAAAATGTGAGCAAAAACTCAGTACATGCATTCTTGTACTGTAAAATGAGCATAGAAACTCTGTTTAGGTACCCGCCTTTGTAATTTATTTAGTTCCCAATAACAATAAAAATGAAAGTAATATGAAACTGAATTGCTTATTATCATCTGAATGTGAACCCCTTGTAATGATGTGATCTATACATTATTGTGCACCTGCCAATCCGATCAAGAGTTGGCCTGAAGCAGCGCGGGCAAATGATGGGCTGATGCCCTATAGACGATAACTGCTGAGGTCACAAGTTAAATGGCAAATCATTATATAAATTGATTCATTGATAAACTCATTAAAAATTGTAATTTGATAAACATGTACTGCTTTCTGAAGATACAGTCAATGGATGTACCTTGAGTTTTTAAAAATGTCATCTGACTTGATATAAATGTCATCTGTTTCATAAATGTCATCTGACTTGATAAATATATTCTGACTTAATAACACTTATGCATAATGGGGAACGATAACTAGGCCTCGACTCTGTTTCATAAATATCATTGTACGTATGTGTAGTTAGTAAATGATCCTTACTCATATAATTGAGTAAGTAAAAGTATGTGTAATAGAAATTGAGTAATTAAATAGTATACATAACTTAGGTATTTCAATATAACTTCAAAGTTGAATTAATGAAAGTAATTAAATCCGATATAAAGTAAATGAAAGTAAAATATATCACAATGAGATAAATGAGATTACAAAGAAAAAGGCCTTGATGGTAACAAATGATAGAGTGGTTTTGGCCTTTTCTGAGATCGATTGCTGACAATGATTTAAGACTCGCTGATGCATAGCTTGGATCAAAATAACTGTGAGTACACTAGATTGGCTTGATAAATACATTTGATACATTCTGAATTGAGTAAGTAATAGAGGTTTGAGGCTAAGAGAGATATATCTTGGTTCAAAATAGCATAAACTGCAATAATTTTGTCTGATAAATATGGTTTTTGAGTCAAAAATTCTCCCCACTTCCCACATTTCATTCAAAAGTCCATTAAATATAGAATTCTATAGAATTCTACCCCAATGAGTCATTGAACTCAATAGAAGCTATTAAGTGCACTAAACTTGATATTTTCTTTGTAAAATCCATAATTGATTTAAAGCTCATAAACAAGCTTCCAAATTATATACTTGTCTTCTTCTTTCTCATTAATCAAGCTAAAAGCTCCATGAAAGTGCATGAATATTGATTTCCCCATTAAATGACCTTACTTGGTCCAAAATACACAAAATGGGTGCATGATCAATCTCACTCAATCTTTATTGTCGCTCTTTACATAATTACTCAAAATGCTTCCAAAAATCACCAAACTCAAAATACTCAACCAAAATTCATGAAATCTTATAGAAATTTTGAAAATAATATGGGCAATCTACAGTAAGTTTTTTAGAATTTTCCTCTAAGTATACGCTATACAGAAATTATAATAACAGCCCAATTTGCACTAAAGTAGGTCAGTTCACTTCAAAAATTCATAACTTTCACCCTTGACCTGAAATGGAGACCTAAAATCCTAATATGGAAAGGTTAAGAAGTCTTAAAAAAGTTTCATTCACAATGCAAAATATGATTCCCACAATAGGGGCCAGAACAAAAGTGTGTCAGTTTTGGCCTAACATGCGCAGTTCTTGTAAAATGCCCATAACTTTGTTCACAGACCTCAGATTAAGGAGATTCAAAAAGAATTTGGAAGCTAACACATGGACCTATCTACCTACCAAAAATCATAAGTTTTTAGTGATCCAATCATTACAAGTTTAATCTCAAAGTCACCCCTATTTTCTATCATTTCCAGCCCTTACTGTTTTTGCTTTCTCCTCTTTTTTTTTCACATACATCCTCACTTGAAATCATTCCAAATCGCCACAAACATCATCATAATCATCAATAAGAATTAATATTATGAAAGCATATATAAAACAATACAAATCCATTACTTGACTTAAGCAAACTTGATTATGACAAAACCCTAAACTTAACATGCTTCAAGCTCAACCCCACCATGATCAATATCCCCAAAATCAATAAGTTTTATATGAAAACATCCATTTTGATCTCAAAAATAGAAAACATAACTAAAGTAATCATAAAATCTAAAAACACATCAAGATCAAGTTAGGGTTTGCTCACTTTGCTTAAAGAAAAGTAGGTGAAAGTGATGTTTGATGCTTGAGGGGCGTGTGGGGATGGCTGGTGGATGCCTTGGTAGTCAGAGGGTGGTTGACTGGTGGTTGAAAGGTGGTTAGAAGGTGGCTACCGTAGTTGGCCATGGGGTAGGAGACAGAAAGGGGAGAGATATGTGTGTGTTGTCTTACTTGGTGAGAAATGAATCAACATACTTGGCTAGTATTTAAACTTCCATAAAGTAACTTTTTGGCAAACCATGGTTAAGTTTAAGGTTAAGTTTAAATCATGGTTAACAAGGCAAGCTTGTTGGGTTATGATTGGTTTATATGTTTTAGGCCCGGGAAGGGAAGTAAAGCGTATGCGATTGAATTTTCGTAGTTTGAAATTAAACTTTTTACGAGGATATAATAATAATAATAATAATAATAATAATAATAATAATAATAATAATAATAATAATAATAATGATAATAATAATAATAATAATTATTATTATTATTATTATTATTTCTTAAACCATATTTATCGATGCCTACCATCAATTCACCCGATATTTAATCAATCAACGAAACTTGATTTACCTATCAATGAAACTTGAATTGCAAAATGGGGCCCAAATGAAATATCCCCCAACCAGGATGATTAAATACGATAAATGAAAGCAGAAATTTAAATGACATAAGGTAATTTGGTAAATATATAAATTGAGTGTGATTGAATTAATAAACATGATTTGGTTAAACAAATAACCATGAGTGATTAAATCAATAAGCATGATTAATTGAATGAATAAGCATGATTAATTAAATAAATAAATATAGGCTAGGGTTGGGTTATTACAACCGTCCCCCTTAAAGAGTTTCTTCTTCGAAACTTATGATTTTGATCATGTATGCAATGCCACCTCAAGTAGGGATAGTTAGTTTTCACTGCTTTCCTCCAAAAAGGTATAATTAGCCCAAAGTGCATAGCTGCTTAATCTTAGGATCGAGTATCTAGATCTTCAATGACTTCACTGGCTTGATAACTTTCGTTTAAAATTGATATTCTCTTCAAAAGAAAAACTTGTTGCTGCAAAGGAGGTACTCTACTCTACTGGTTCTCTGTCTTGATCACTAATAAGTACGCAAATCATTACATTTCTTAATAAGTACTCTGATACTGACTCATAAAGCCCAATGTAATGAGGACTTAGTTATCTCTGATATCCAGTCTCTTGACACCCTTGACTAGAGAAGCCCTTTAGAATACTTTATATCCCATTTGAACTTTGATTGTATCCTTCTTTGGTCAAAATGACCATATGACTCTTGTGTAGTCCTTGTGTCACCTTAGCATGTACTTGAACTGTCTCAGTATTCTCGATGCTTCTTCTAGCTTACTCTAATACCATTAATCATTGTTTGAGATTACGCCCTTATAAAAAATGTCCTCATCTAATGTTCTTAATGCACCACATGATCTTCCCTCATCAAATTAGTCTAGGAATTGGTAGCCATGTGAGTCATTAGGAACAAAAGAAATAAACAATGAGACTAGAAAAGATTTATAAAGGAGGGATCAACATAGGATGGTTAGAATAAAGATAACCATAAGTGTATCATGAATTCTAAAATGTAATGCCACAAGAATTGTAGTTTACAAATATGGATCATAAAGGGTCCAATAAATAATCATACTGTATGTTTCTATACATGATATCGATTGCTCAATAGATCTAGTTTTGGTAATAAATACAGCTAAGTTGGGTGATCGCTAGAGCTATGTTTGGTGATCACTATATCAATGTATGGTATTCAACAGAAACATAGTATAAGTGATCACTGTATCGATTGTATATGTTTATAGCGATCATTAGAGCTGTGTTTGATGGTCACAGGATGTTTTGTGGTGATCAACATAAATATGTGTGTTTTTGGTCAAACATATTTATGTTGTATTTGTGTTTTATTCTAATCAAACATATTTAAGTTGTACACATTTTTAAAGAAGATATTGTTTGGTGACCAATAGTACCAGTTTTGGTGATCGTTAGAGCTATGTTTAGTGATCATTACAACCATGTTTGGTGATCACTATATCAATATGTGGTGTTCAATAGAAATATGTTTTGCTTTTTTTGTCAAATATATTGTGAGTGATATCTTGGAAGAGTGTTACTCTATTGTATTTGCGTTTTACTCTGATCAAACATCATCGTATATATTTTATATAGGAGATACCATTTGGTGATGGATAATTACAGTTTTGGTGATCAATACTGTTATCTTTTGGTGATTAGAACATGTTCTCATACTTACACCATACATATGTTGATTTTAGGTGAATCATATTGGTTAATATGTTTATCTTGCTGCATTTGGGGTTGGCTTTCATTAAGATGACGACATATGTTTTTATGAAGAATGACACCTTGTGTCTCATCAACAAGTCTAATAGTGGCGATCAAAGGAGGTGTGTTTGGGGTTGCTAAAAGTAACTTTGGTGATCACTGATGTTTTTTAGGTGATCAACATCTTCTTACTTGTGGTTGCTTACTGATTAATACGTCAGCTCTTGGTGATTGTTACTATTGTTTTTGCTTATAAGGACAACTACAGTTGCTGATCAATACTAATGCTCTCAGTGATCGCCAGAGCTATGTTTGGTGATCATTCTTTATATCTCTACTAAATTCAATGCCGTGAAAATTTACATAAACCTAAAATGTGTAAAATGTTACACAATGTGTTATACAATATATACAAAATAATTTTCATTTATAAAATAATTGACAGCATAGAGAAACAGGATAGGGATAAACCTAGTCCTTCTTGGGATCTTCCTTGAGTT
The DNA here is from genome assembly GCA_029747015.1 of Carnegiea gigantea. Lineage (NCBI taxonomy): Eukaryota > Viridiplantae > Streptophyta > Magnoliopsida > Caryophyllales > Cactaceae > Carnegiea > Carnegiea gigantea. The sequence continues at coordinate 37,445 of JAKOGI010000674.1, forward strand.
TGGGATAAATTGTCCCGAATTCCTTGAAATCTTTCGCACTTTCAATTGTCGTGAATCTTACCTTGTTGCTGCCATAGGTGACTATGTTGTGACAGTAACGGGCCCTCAAAACGTTGAGCTTTGCATCCTAAGGACAAAAGATAGTTCCTGATGAATTGGTAACATCCTTGTTCTTTATATTGCTAGCAAAGTTAGTGCTCTACTATAATGCTTACATCATTCATATTCAGTCCAGACTGCCACTTCTCTCCTTCCCCAAAGTAGCTCTCCATGTGTCTCATACAAAATATGCCAGAATCTGTGACATTTATAGTTGTCCTCCATGACATCTTTGACCATACTGCCTTTAGTTTTTTTAAGGATCTCATGCTTAGGATGTTTTACACCCTCCAGGTACAGGTTAAGTACTTTGCTTTGCACAAATTTTCAAAAAATTGCTCACTATTAGAATTTCAATGTAATGATATCAGCATAGTTATAAACAGCATAGTATTTAAAGCTCACCAATTTCACCGGAAAGTTTCCATAAGCAACCTTGAATGATATTCTTATGAGCATGTTATTGATGATATCAAGCTTATCATCCCTCAAGTTATAGCAAAGCAAAAAGAAATGACTATTATGACACATAGTGAAGAAAACCTACAATTTTTTTAAGGAAAAATAATTTAAAAAAAGACACATGTGAACATTAGCAGATATGTACATTATAATTCAATGCCTTTTTTTCGGTTGAAGAAGCCAAGTGTATTATGGCCATTCACTGAACATCACCCCTTACCAAGTTAACTTGCTTGACTTTGATCCATGGACATCTTTCGAACTCTTTGTCCATTACCATCTTAAAATCTTGATATCTCTTTTTGAATGAAGAGACTTTTAACGTTTCTTTGCTAAAGAAATACTACATCGAAGAAAAAATGATGTGTATTTATGCAATAAAATTTACCGTTGAAGATAGACCATTCTTCATGAGAAATTTGCTGAAACTGATATTTCAATCACTCAATGTTTTATTTATGATAACTAATGCAGTTATTATCGAGTAATAAGCTAATTGTGAGGCATTTACACTTTGATCACATATATGAAGAGTCTTCTTGGAGTGGCGAGATCCCTTTTTCTGTTCTAATCATTTAGTATGCTGGACCATATGTTGATGACATTCATCTCAAGCTGCTCTCTGGCTTTAGAGTGACCATAGAAACCCTTGTGGCCTCCTTATCGCCATAGTCATCAAACAAATGTTCACTGCGAAATCAAAACGAAAAAGAATGGTTACACACTTACCAGTTGACCACTATCGTAAGCGCACTGGTAGTCATAGTATAGATAAAAACATCGTCCTCAAGAACCACTGTAATCTGTCGAGCTTTGTCTATTAGAATATGCTAACTCCAATTCTAATTCAAGTGGTTTCGATTCAATGATTTCTAATTTGCTAATTCTAAATCAATTAAGGAAAAATGTCTAGGAATTCATATAGTTATGAAAGGTTATTGGATTAAAACGATAAACATGTGCTTTTCTCTAAATCGATTAATCTCAAGGAATTGCAACTTATCCAAAAATTTAGTGTATTCTTTCGAAATCAACCAAATTTACTAAAACTAAGCAAAAGTCATTCTTTCAAACTAATTTGTCTTAATCCAAGTTAAATATCTTTGATGACTTTTTTGGTCCTCCCAATATGCAAATCTCTCTTTCGAGACGACGCAACGTTAGGTTTTATCAAGTAGTCCAACAATCAAATGTCACCTTTCAATTTTTCACTCAATTGTTTCAAATGTGCAAGGAAATTTTGGCCAAAATCCCCCCACAACACGATAATCACTTGATAGAATGAAATCAAATCAATCATGAAATAAGCACAATTTTATAGATTAAAACATGCTCCAATTACACTTTTATAAACTAGTAAATCCCTAAATAAACTAAACTACTCACACATGATTAAAGAATTAAACAACTAACCAACGTTTTGGTGAAATCTGAGAGAAAGGGCTTGACTGAGAATAGCCTTCAATGAAGGGCTTTAAACCTCCTCAAGATGAACCACTCATACTCAAGATTTCTCACTAATACAATAATCAAACTAAAAATCCTAAAAAAAACAAAATTTGAGAAAAGAAATAACTATGCTAATGCTTCTTCTCCTTCTCTTTTTTGCTATTGAACGACGCCTTTTATAGAAAAGTTTGAGTATTTTCAGCCACACTACTGAAGGAAGACGAAGAGGCAGCAGTTTCTCAGCTCACCATGATCTGTGGCAGGTACCACGATTCGACCGTGGTCTTGGTTGGAACCGATTTTCTGCTCTTTTCTTGCTTCGCGGGTGTAGCATCACATGTGTCTTTGTAAAGGAGGTCAAAATACATTGATTAAGGGTCAAATATTAGGTAAAAAGGCCTAAAATCCTGTAAAACATATCAAACAACCATACCCAAGAATAAATCGAGAGTAGGGGTATAGATTATAACTTAAAGCACATAGTTCCCCAAAAAATGATACAAAATAACCCTAAAATGCTGTATACATTAAGCACTTGTCAATCTCCCCCTTGCTTAAACTGTTGTTTGTCCTCAAGCAATGCAGAAACCAAAAATACACACAACCTTCTCAGGATAGACATAGGTAACATTCCAATGGCAAAGCTGATCCAAAAGTGACCCAAAAAGATGTAAAAATCGTTAGCAAATAGATTAGGGAATGAAATTTTCAAGAACCTCTTGATAGACTACAATGCCAAAGTTGAATCAATCTCCCCAAATCGTCAAATGCAGTCATTCAACATATGAAACAAGTACGACTGGCAAGATTGGTAGAACCTCACTATAGTTATATGGCACTCATCACTCATGTGTTTGTATATATTTACATACAAAGGTTCTCTTAACTCTGATTTCTTAGACTAAAATCTACCATAAGCTTGACAAGACTCTCAAGTTCACCATCACTAATATGTAAACACACTAGGCAATCATGATAACTTTTATATAGTTCTAATGGGGTCATGGGTAAAGGTAAGAGGGGGATAGATGTTTTGGAAATGTAGAGCTAGAAGCTATAGACTAAGAGCTAAACGCTTCCAATGCATCATATAACATCCTTCTTAAACCATTACAATTTATCAACAAAATACATTCTCAATTGTAGAGAGAAAGAGTCGAAAATTGCAAATATCTTACAATCCCAACAAGGCTAGCATTTTCTTCCTTTTTTCACTTTTTTTTCTACCTTTTCACTTTTTTTTCTACCGTTTCCCTTTTTTTCATGTTCATTTCTTTTTATCTTTTTTTCATTTGTTTTTTTCCCAAAAAGGATAGCCAAAGGAAAATCTATAACAAACTTTAAATTCCAACTCTTCTCTAAACTTTGTCCAGTAAAGTAAGGAATTTATCAAAATCTCACATCCCTTCACCAAACAGCCGAAACATACTAAAAGATAACAATCCACCTTACTAGTGTCCTATCAAACTTGATATGAAAGAATGAAATGCTCCTCTAGTCTTGGTTTAAGGGTGAGATAATTATTTGGCCATAGGCTATAATAGGAGGTTCAAATCAAGAAAAATGGATATAGGCTCAAAAGGGCTAGCAAGGGACACATTACACAGCAAAGGTGGCTATTTGGTCATTGGGTTTAACAAAGTAAAGAAAAATGTCTCAATTATATTGCCTAAATGTATATGCGAAATGTGATCTTGAATGAGAATCAAAGCAAGTTCCAGAGAAATGATATCAAGGATGAGTCCCACATGAAAGAAATATAAGACTAAATTGATAAATAGCCTCTAAAATCTCAAAATCTCATGGGATGTTTACCAAGGTCAAAACTAGCTTGTTAGTAAGCACATACAAAAATTCATGTAAAGACTCATGGGTAAATGAACTCATATTCAACATGTGGTCAAAACATAGATCTTATTTCGAAAACTCATTGTCAAACATTTTATGCACAATTTGGGCGAATCAAAGGATCAAACTAAACCAAAGAAGTATACCTATGCTATAAAGATCATCATCGGAGGATTTGCTTGCTTTCTTTTTCAATTTTTTTAGATAGTTTTTTTAAAACTTTTTTTCTTTTGGTGCATGCTCCTAATAACAATGTAAACTAAAATGCGAAGGAACTAACAAAAGAAAAAACTAAAATGCAATATAGAATGAAAAGAAAACTAAATGCACTACTAAAATACTGCTAAACAAAACTAAAACCTGAAACAAAAACTCCAAAAACCATCACAAACAACATATACAAAGCACAAGCACACCACATAAAATAAGGCATCAGACGCCAAATATTACGACTAACTCGCCCATGCTTGAATCACACATTGCCCTCAATGTGGGCACTTTATAGAAAAAGACAAGGGGAGTAGCATAGAGCAATCAGAAAGGAGGTTGTGGTTAAGGATGGGGTGGCTGGCTATAAGAGATATGCCAATCTCGTCAGATCTCTAAACATGCCCTATAGTCCTGAAAATATTGACTCTGCTAGCAAGCATCCCACGAAGCTCATCGTGGCGTTCGTGGATAAAGTCCCGACGAGCGGCGTTCTCAGAAGCAACAAATGCGTGAAGGGAAACTTGCACCTCCTGAATGGATCTAAGGGTGTCTTGGAGATCGATATAGTGAAGAGGGGGTGGTTGAGAGAAAGAACTAGGTCCGACTTGACTACAATGAGGTGCTGGATGAGGGGGTGCGGGTCGAACAACCTCATCATCACCAGGTACCTAATAAAGGCTAGCCCACTGAAGTAGAGTGGTTCGATTGACATCAGGAAGCGGAAAAAGCCAGTCCTCAGGGTAAATCTTACACAAACGCCCAGCCTCAAATTTTAAAAAGTTCACGATTTCAAAAGCAGCTTGATCAAGCCGCTCAAACCCGAAAATTCTATTCTCAGGATTAGGCTCAACACCCAAAAATCTAACAATGGTAGTCACAATACCACCTGTGAATATCCTACCTTTAGTGCTAATAGCAGCACTATGCAATTGCCTGGTCAAAAACAGACCTAGGTCAAGTTGGACACTGTCAAGCATACAGGACAAGAAGTATAACTTAGATAATCTTGTGATATTTAGACTATTGTCCCGAACAAAAATACAACAACCCAAGATACGTTGCGCTACTCTAATGTAGAGGTTTCTAATATGTGTGCACTTCGATGAACTAGTGTTGTCCCTAACACTCCCCAAAAGTTCGCCCCATAATGCATTCAGGTTGAATTCGTAGGGGACTTGGTGGCTTTGTAAAGCCATACTAGGTGGAAAACTGAAGATGCTATTAAAGTTACCTAAGTTTAGTTCGTATAATTGTCCCTTCATACAAAACGATATGTACCCAGCTTGGCATTGAGGCCTTCTAGTGACCTCGACATGGAGTGTACTAAGGAAATCTAGGGTTAGGCTCTGATATGTATGCTCTTTGATTTCTAAAAAGTGTCCTATACCACCTCGCGCAAACAACCATCTAATATCATCTAACATTCCGAATCAAGCTAACAATTCCTCATTATAATGTCTAGTTGCTATAACCATGCGTTCATTCAAACAATTATATCTAGCAACATGAGTAGGATGTGTCAAGCCAAGGGGTTGAGGAATGTTACCTTGAGCTTACACATTGGTGGTGGTTCGGGATGTCCTTTGAGGTTGAGCTGGTACTTACTTGAAGATCCAACCTCCTTGATACTCCTTTGTCTCTTGGTGGGTGTCATTGTTGCAAAAACCAAAACTAAAACCTAAAGAAGAAAAATGAAGATTTTAAGTAAAAAGAAGAAGAATAAGAGAGAGAAAAAGATGGGCATGGTGGATGAGTGAAGGTGAGATGAGTTTGAGAGGGGAAGAAGAAAGGGATGAAATTTGTGGAGAAAGAGGAAAGATTGAGTGAAAAGAGACGATTTTGGGTGAAGATGAGTAAAAATTATGAAGAAATAAGGTAAGATTGAATGTGTTAGCTGTGGAGGGTTTAGAGGGAGAAAATGGAGGTAGAGAGAGAGGCTCGATTTAGAAACTAAAGAGTGAGGGAGATGAGGGGGCACTGTGATCAAAAACCTAGACCGTAGGTTGTAGCAGTACACCATGGACCATGGGGTTCACCATGGTCCGACCGTGGTGTCTGCTGACATAATGTTTTTCTCGATTTTTTGGGTCGGCACCCTACGACCACAGTGCTGGGGGTTTTGGCCATGGTGCCAAACATTTTATTTATAATTTTTTCTGTTTATTTTTATTTTTATTTCTTTTCTTCCCTTCTCTCTCTTTTTTTTCCACAAACTACAAAAATAGTAAAAATCAAGGCTAAGGAAAGAAAAAGGAAAAGAACTTGGGTTGCCTCCCAAGAAGCACTCTTTTAAGGTCAAGAGCTTGACCCTTCTTCGATGCTTGGTTCAGATCAGTAAGTGTATGGACATTGGCTTTATCAATAGGTTGTCCACAAGATATGGTTTTAATCACTATCCATTGATTGTAAATGCACTGGGAGACTCACTCTATATTTCAACTGCTCTATTGGGTTGAACCTTGGTGATCTTAAACGCTCCTGACCATAAACGCTCCTGACCATCGGGATTTCAGTTTGCCCGGAAACAATCTCAGTCTTGAGTTGAATAATAAGATCATGTCACATTTTTCGAACCTCTTCTTCATGATATGTTTACCGTGTCACTTCTTAATTCGCTCCTTGTAAATACGCGAACTCTCATAGGCATCCAACCTTAATTCATCTAGCTCGTTTAGTTACAAGAATCTTCATTCTTCGACTACGTTAAGATCAAAATTAAGTGTCTTTATAGCCCAATATGCCTTATGTTCCATCTTTATAGGTAGGTCACAAGACTTGCCAAACACCAACTGGTATGGAGTGGTGCTTAGAGGAGTCTTATAAGTGGTGCGGTATGCCCAAAGAGCGTCATCAAGCTTGAAAGACCAATCTTTGCGGGATCAACCCACTATTTTCTCTAATATGCTCTTCAATTCTCCATTCGAGAGTTCCACCTGCCCCCTTGCTTGGGGATGGTAAGGCATAGCGATCTTATGAAATATTTCATATTTTTTTAATAGTAACTCAAGAGGCTTGTTGCAAAAGTGTGTGCCATTGTCACTTAAAAGAGCTCTTAGCGTGCCAAGCCTTGTGAAAGTATTTTTCTTGAGAAACTTCGGGACAACCTTAGAATCATTTGTTGGGCAGGCAAAGGCTTCCACCCACTTGAAAACATAGTTAACCACCATAAGGATGTAAAGGTTGTTATGGGAAGGAGCGAAAGGACCCATGAAATTAATCCCCCATACATCAAACAACTCTACCTCGAGTATGCCACTTTAAGGCACCTCATGCCTCTTGGAAATGTTCCCTGTTCACTGATGCCTATCATAAGTCATGACAAGTTCCATTGCATCCTTAAAGAACGTGGGCCAATAGAAGCCTGCTTGGAGTACTTTGTAATCGTTTTATCTGGTCCAAAGTGGCCACCATAGGTTGAAGCATGGCAATGATGCAAGATACTACGGACCTCATCTTCAGGCAAGCACCTTTTATAAATCCCATCATCACATCGCTTGTAAAGGAAAGGTTCTTTCGATACATATTTGCTTGGGGGTGGTAAGGCGTAGCGATCTTATGAAATATTCTATATTTTTTTAATAGTAACTCAAAAGCCTGGTTGCAAAAGTGTGCGCCATTGTCACTTAAAAGAGCTCTTGGCGTGCCAAATCTTGTAAAAATATTTTTCTTGGGAAACTTCAGGACAACCTCGGAATCATTTGTTGGGGAGGCAAAGGCTTCCATTTACTTAGAAACATAGTCAACTGCCATAAGGATGTAAAGGTTGTTATGGGAAGGAGGGAAATGACCCACGAAATTAATCCCCCATACATCAAACAACTCTATCTCGAGTATGCCACTTTAAGGCATCTTATGCCTCTTGGAAATGTACCTTGTTCACTGACACCTATCACAGGTTTTGACAAATTTCCTTGCATCCTTAAAGAGTGTGGGCCAATAGAAGCCTGCTTGGAGTACTTTTGCAATCGTTTTATCTGGTCCAAAGTGGCCATCATAGGTTGAAGCACGGCAATGGTGTAAGACACTACAGACCTCATCTTCAGGTAAGCACCTTCTATAAATCCCATCACCACATAGCTTGTAAATGAAAGGTTCTTCCTATACATAGCTCGAGGTAGAGTTGTTTGATGTATAGGGGATAGCTTGCTAGGATATAGCGAATAGTTGCTCATCAGGGAAAGTGTCATCAATGGAGAGCTCTTCACTAGGAGTGGCCTCTGGGCCTAAATGAGATAGATGATCGGCGACCACATTTGACAGCCCTGCTTTATCCTTGATCTCCAAATCAAATTCTTAAAGAAGGAGGACCCATCGGATGAGTCGGGTTTTGGAGTCGGATTTCTTCATTAAATGTTTCAGAGCGCCATGATCCATGAAAACAATGATCTTAGAATAAATCAAGTGGGACCTAAATTTTTCTAAGGCAAAAACAACTACTAAGAAATCCTTCTGAGTCATAGAATAATTCACTTATGCCCCGTCAAGAGCGTGGCTAGCATAGTATATGGCATATGGCTTATTATCCTTTCGTTGGCCTAGAACAGCACCTGCTACATAGTCACTTGCATCACACATTAATTCAAAAGGTAGCTCCCAATCTGGAGCTTACATAACTGGGACGGCGATCAATGCCTCTTTTAACCTGTGAAAAGCACTCAAGCATTTTTCATTAAACCCCAAAGGCACATACTTGATACGTAATTGGGTGAGAGGTTTCGCATTTTTTGAGAAATCTTTAATGAGCTGTGTTCGAGAAAACTCCTCACATCCTTTACAGAAGTTGGTGGCGGCAATTTCTCAATCACCTCCGCCTTTGCTTTATCAACTTCAATGCCTTTATTAGAGATAGAAGTACCAAGTACAATCCCCTCTTGTACCATAAAATGACATTTCTCCTAATTCAAGACCAAATTCACATCTTCACATCTTTGCAAAACCTTAGATAAGTTATCCAAGCAATGGTCATACGTTGAACCGTACATAGAAAAATCATCCATAAAGACTTCCATTATGTCCTCAATAAAGTCAAAAAATAGCCATCACACAACGTTGAAATGTGGCAAGGACATTACATAACGTAAATAGTATTCATCTATACGCATACGTGCCATATGGACATGTATAAGTAGTCTTTTCTTAGTCATTAGGATGGATGGGGATTTGAAAGAATCCTGAATATCCATCTAAGTAGCAAAAATATGAATTTTTAGCCAATCGTTCAAGCATTTGCTCAATAAAGGGAAAGGGAAAATGATCTTTACGGGTGGCTTTATTCAATTTTCAATAATCAATGCAAACATGCCATCCTGTAACTATCCTAGTAGGGTCAGCTTATTATTCTCATTTTTTACAATAGTCATCCCTTTTTTCTTAGGTACAACATGGACCAGGCTTACCCACGCACTATCTGAGATAGGGTAGATAATGCCAGCTTTAAGCAACTTCAAAATTTCCTTTTTAACCACCGCTTGCATGCTAGGGTTTAATCTTCTTCGATGTTCAATTGAAGGCTTATGGTCATCTTCCATTAAGGTTCGATGCATACACAAGGAAAGATGAATCCCTTTTAAATCATCTAAGGTGTATCCTATGGCTTTATGATACTTCCTAAGCACTTTAAGTAAAGAATCAATTGGGTAGCATTCAAATTTGTGTTCACAATCACAGGATATATAGATTTTGGTCTAGGAAATTCATGCCTCAAGGATGAAGGAAGAGGTTTCAATTCTACCTTGGAAGCTTTTGCCTCATCGGATGAGGGCTTATTTTCATCCTGTAATGATTCCACCTTAGCAAGAGAAGGCAGAATTTGTGGATAGGCTTCCAAAAGTTGAGACGCTCGAGTACTTCGGGATTTTCATCCTTAGTAGTGCTATTATTCAACATCAAGTGCGTAAGTGGTTCATTAGAATCAAGGTTAGACATGGTTTCCTGTATTAAACCATTAAGCACATCAATCTTATTACAATGATCAGAAATGGAAGAAAACTTAGCAGCTTTTAATAAATTAAATTCCACATGATTATCACCCACATCAAAAGATAATGTACCGTTTTTCACATCGATACAGCACCCTACGATGGCCAAGAATGGCCTCCCAAGAATGATGGGGGTTTGAGTATCCTCTTCCATTTCTAGAATCACAAAGTCTACTAATACATATAAATCCCCTACTTTTATTGGAACATCCTCTAAAATACCCACAGCGTATTTCACAGAATGGTCCACCAATTGTAAGGAGATAGTAGTTGGTCTTATCTCTTCTAGTCCTAATTTCTCACACATAAAAAGGGGCATCAAACTCACGCTTGATCCTAAATCACATAAAGCATGATCTATAGGCAGATTTCCAATCAGGTAGGGAAAAGAAAGACTACTAGGATCCTTCAGCTTAGCTGAAAGCTTATTTTGGATCGCTACACTGCATTCTTCAATCAAAGCTACAGTTTTATGTTCTTCAAGCTTTCTCTTGTTAGACGGAATTTCTTTCAAAAATTTAGCATATGAAGGCATTTTAGTCAGAGCTTCAGTAAACAGAATATTTATGTAGAGTTTCTTAAGCACTTCTAAAAACTCCCCAAATTGCAAATTGAGTTTTACTTTTGCCATCCTTTGTAGAAACGGTAAAGATGGCATGTAGGGATTCGAGGAAATGATCTTAGAGTGCTTAGGAGCCTTATCGGGCTTGTGCACGACATCATCAACCACCTCCTTAGAGGGTGAAGACATCTCTTTCTCGGCATTTTTAACATGCTCATTCTTATCATGCAAAGTCTCATCATTGGTAATCCCCTTGGGTCCCTCTAGTTGTTTTCCTCCTCTCAAAATCATAGCATTGTATTGCTCCCTAGGGTTAGGTTCGGGCTTGCTAGGAAATCTATCTGAGGCCGTAGATGAAAAACTAGCTTTATGGGTAATCTGAGCTTCCAACATCCTATTATGAGTTGCAAGCACATTAACTTTTGAGGCTAATTGCTTAATATACTCATCCTGTTTTTGTTGTGCCATAAGCATACTTTCCATCATTACTTCTAAGTTGGACTTTTGGGATATTTTGAGAAAGGAAAGGAGGTCTTTGAAAACCAGGGGGTGGTCTAGCATTTATTGGTGGTATATTTGAAGGGTTTGGATTAGACCTGTACGAGAAATTCGGATAATTCTTCCAACCCGGATTATAGGTACTAGAGTAAGGGTCATTAGCTAGTTTGGGTTGAAGTTTTAAACATAGTTAACTTCACTAGGGTCTTGGAAAAAAGGACTTTCAACTTGACAATTCAAAGTTACATGCCCAATAGAACCACAAATTTCATAAGGGGAAGGGGCACTAGAATTCACAGAATTAACATTCATTCGGTCCAGTCTTTGAGTCATAGTATCTACTTTAATAGAAAGTAAAGTGAGCGCATCAACTTCAAGCTTACCTCCACCCGTTTGTCAGTGGACCATTGAAAATTGTTAAGTGCCATCTTCTCAATTAGGTTATAAGCTTCATCTTCAGTTTTGTTCATCAAGGTTCCTCCTACTGCCACATCAATAGTGGACTTTATAGATTGGGTAACACCATTATAAAAGGCTTGGATAATCATCCAATGTAGAAGACCATGATGGTGGCATAAGCATAGCAAATCTTTAAACTGCTTCTAAGCTTCGTAGAGCGCTCCTCATCGTTTTGCATGAAGTTGGTGATCTGATTCCTTAAGCTTGCTGTTTTGCTCGAAGGGAAAAACTTGGCAAGAAAGGCTCTTGTCAACTCATCCCAAGTGGTAATGCATCTGGATAGCAAAGAGTGTAACCAAGCCCTTGCTTTATTCCTCAATGAGAAGGGAAATAAGCGCAGGTGAATGACATCAGTGGAGACTCCATTAAGCTTTAATGTATTGCACACCTTTAATAAGACTGAGAGGTGTAAGTTCGGGTCTTCCAAAGGAGTTCCTCCAAAGTGAGATTGTTGCTCCATGGAAATTAATACCGGTTTGAGCTTGAAATTGTTGGCATCAACATTGGGGCGAGCAATACTGGAGGCGACCCCTTGGACTCTAGGGGCAACGAAATCTCAAAGCTTCCTTCTTTGGTCACCTCCTCCTCCCACTATGTTTGCTCGATTCCCTATTGCTTCGCATCTTTGTTCTTCAATCCTTTGTTTCTTCCTCCTTAAGTGGAAAGCCCTCTCAATCTCGGGATCGGGTTTCTACAAGATTGGACTTCGCATAAATAGGAAGAAATCCTGTAAGCACTATCACCAACACTACCAACGCAATCAAACAAGAAAATAAAAAGAAAATAAAAGTGAAAGATAGTAAAATACTTAGTCACTTTCGTAATACTAACTCAATAGTTAAAAAATATGCTCCCCAGCAACAGTGCTAAAAACTTGACCACTATTGCAAGTGCATGGGTGGTCATAGTGTAGATAAAAAGATCGTCCTCAGGGACCAATATAATCTATTAAGTTTATCTATCAGAATATGCTAAGTCAAATTCAAATTCAACTGGTTTCAATTCAACAATTTCTAATTTGCTAATTCTAAATCAATTAAGGAAAAATGTCTAGGAATTCTTGTAGTTATGAAAGGTTATTAGATAAAAACGATTAACATGTACTTTTCTCTAATTGGTTAATCTCGAGGAATTGCAATCTATCCAAAAATTTAGTATATTCTTTCGAAATAAACCAAATTTACCTAAATTAAGCAAAAGTTGTCCTTTTAAACTAATTTGTCTTAATCTAAATTAAATATCTTTGATTACTTTCTAGTCCTCTTAACATGCAAATCTCTCTTTTGAGACGACACAATGTCAGGTTTTATTAAGCAGTCTAACAATCAAATGTCACCTTTCAGTTTTTCACTCAAAGGTGCAAGCAAACTTTGGCTAAAAATCCATTCACAACATGATCACTTGATAGAATGAAATCAAACCAATCATGAAATAAGCACAATTCTATAGATTAAAACATGATCCAGCTACACTTTCATAAACTACTAAATCCCTAGACAAAATAAACTACTCATACATGATTAAAGAATTAAACAACTAACCAATGTTTTCGTGAAATTTGGGAGAAAGGGATGGCTGAGAGTAGCCTTCAACCAAGGCCTTTAAACCACCTCAAGATCAAACATTCACACTCAAAATTTCCCACTAATACAATAATCAAACTAAAAATCCTAAAAAGAACAAAATTTGGGAAAAAGAAATGACTATGCTAATGCTTCTTCTCGTTTTCTTTTCTACTGCTGGACAACGCCTTTTACAGAAGAGTTCGAGTGTTTTCAACCACGCAGTCAAAGGAAGACGAAGAGGCAGCAGTTTTTTAGCTCACCACGATTTGTGGTAGGTACCACGGTCCGACTATAGTCTTGGCTGGGACTAGTTTTCTGCTCTGCTCTTGCTCCACGGGCTAACATCACACAGGTGTCTGTGGGGAGGTCAAAATACATCGATTAAGGGTCAAATGTTGGGTAAAAAGGCCTCAAATCTTGCAAAACACATCAAACAACCATACACGAGCATAAATCGAAAATAGAAGTATACATTATGACTTAAAGCACACAATTCTCCTAAAAATTGGCACAAAGTAACCGTAAAATGCTGTATACATTAAGCACGTAGCAGCTGGAAACAATAAAAATGTAAGATTTATGCAAGTAATCACATATTGATCACAAATCACATAAGTAATGATCACCCAACATAAAGATATTGATCACTAATGTGAAATTGTTGATCGATGGGTAGACAACACGTTCACTCGGGAAAAGGCTTCACTTATCATATAAGCAATGAATTATAATGCATGATGGAAAAAGTAATAATTTATACAAGTGATCCCAAGTTGATCACCAGCCACAAAACTACTTATCACCAATCACAAAATTATTCATCACCAAGCAAATAATCATTGATCTCCAATCAGAAAACTATTGATTACCAAACACACAACCGTTGATCACCAATTAAACCCATATTGATCTTAAGCAAATAACACTTGACCAACACTAGCCAAGCAAAAGCACTGAAGAAAGTAACACATTTATACAAATTGAATCAAATATCCACCAGTGACAAAGATAACAGTTGAATTATATAAGCAATGAATTATAATGCATGATGGAAGAAGTAATCATTTACACAAGTGATCCTAAGTTGATCACCAGTCACGAAACTATTGATTACCAATCACAAAATTATTCATCACCAAGCAACTAATCACTAATCGCCAATTAGAAAACTATTGATCACCAAACACACAACCACTGATCACAAATTATAGCCATATTAATCACAACTAAATAACACTTGATCAACACTAGCCAGACCAAAACACTAAAGAAAGTAACACATTCATACAAAGTGAATCAAATATCCACTAGCAATAAAGATAACAGTTGAATTATATAAGTAGTGAATTACAATGTATGATGGTGGAAGTAGTCATTTACACAAGTGATCCCAAGTTGATCACCAGTCACAAAATTACTGAGCACCAATCACAAAATTATTCATCACCAAGGCCAATCAAAAAACTATTGATCACCAAACACACAATCACTGATCACCAATTACACCCATACTGATCACAAGCAAATAACACTTGATCAACACTAGATAGGCCAAAACACTGAAGAAAGTAAACATTCATACAAAGTGAATCAAATATCCACCAGCAGCAAAGATAACATTTGATCAGCGATCGCATAACTGGTGATCACTCATCACAAACACTGAATTGTAAGTCATGAGGGTGATAAATAAATTGATATTTTACACAAGTGATAAAAGAAGTAACCACTAATCACAAAGCTACTGATTCCCAATCATATACCCTTTGATCATTAACCACGTAATAAAATGCTTTACCAAAAGCATTACTTATCATACAAGAAGACTGATTAGAGATATTACCTGTCATCCACATCATCAACTTTGCCGAAAACATACTCAGATATGGCCAGCTCATCTTGAGAGAGTTCACTATCGAGCTTTGTCAGCTTGATCACATATAGCGAGCAGTAGGATAGAGGCAGATTTTTAGGCTGTCGCTTCCTCAATGCATTTGATGGGCCTACTTCCTCCAACTTTTCTGGCGTTCTTGCAGCACCCACACGTTTCTTATCGTGATTTTTGGGTAGCACCTCTTGTTGTGATTTTTCTGCAAGTGCACGGTTTATCGTTGTAACGTTTGCGCGTATCGTCCTCAAGGATGGATGTGAAATTGAGTTACTAAGTCGCATATGTTAACCCAAGATCAAAATTAATACAAATTAAGTTTAGTTAATTACAAAATATTTAAGTTAAATATGAAACTAAACTATTAAGATAAAGCAATGAAATTGAGTACCAAACACTAACTGATGCATTAGAAACGCCTTAACCATGGAAAGCAACACCAAACTGAAAATAAGGTGAGCCACCAACACTTAGCCGTAAAGGTCTTCTTATTCTAAATTCCCCATGCAGCCGTAGCTTCAGAGAAACAAAACAAGGGATGAACATAGCAGGAGGGAACGAAGCAGAGCAAAAATAGGGCCTTAAACGGGGATCTCAACCATCCTCAAATCGAGTCCAACTCTCGAAGTTTCACACAATCCTTATAAATGCAACTCGGAATTGACAAATTCAAACCAAATTACATAAATTCGAAGGCTAAACATGAATCTGAAATTCGAAATCGAAAACAAGAAAATGAAACCCTAAAATACCAAACTCCAATTAAACCTTAAAAATCTTAACCATAAACATCAAAACTGAAAGTGAATCGAACTACAACCTAAATAAAATCTAAATTCGATACCCTCTTGGCGCTTTGCTTCGACCTCCATTTAATGCTCGCCCAGAGTGTCCCTTCAATTGCCCCTTTGAATGCTTGAAATGGTCCCATTGAAGATGATGAATAATGACGGAGTGAATGAGAAGAGAGAGGAGGTAAAACGGTTGAGAGGGGAGGTGAAGCGCCATGGCTGGAATGTTTCAGGTCCTCTGTTTCGTGTGCTGGTCTTATGCGAAGAAGAAGAAGGGGAGGAAGAGTTAGGGCAGGCCTGGCACATGAGAGAGGCATGGCCTCACTTAAGTTAGGAAGCTACTAGGCTAAGCAAAAACAAAAGAAAAGCAAAGTAGAAGCTGGGTCAGCCTAAAAAACACAAGGAAAAAAACATGACCAAAAAAAAAAACGAAAAGAAGGAAAGAGAGAGGGAGCTCGGGTCTGGGAAGATGAGTGGGCCATTGGGCTGATGGAGAAAGAAAAAGAGAAAAGAGAGAGACCTAGGGCTGGGATCTGGGCCTCAGATTGGGACGTTGGTTGGACTGGCCCAAGGGAAGAGGAAAGGAAAAGAAAAAGGATTGGGAGAAGGAGGCGGCTAGGGTGGTCTGATGGGCTCGCAAACTTGGGCCGGGAGTAAGGAGGTAAGGAAGTTTGCTGGCCCAGTGCTAGAATAGAGAGAGGAGAAGAGAAAAGGAGGTGGTTTGGGCTTGGTAGATTGGGCTTCTGTCTATCCTCTTCTTTTTCTTCTCCATTCTTGGTTCAATTCCTTATTTGAGCTCATTATTTATTTCTTTATCATGTTTCCTTCTAATTCCTACAAAATAAAAAAAATACATATTAAAATTCTAATTTAATACTATATTTTGAGCAAATATTAGATAATAAAAGGGTATAAAATATCATAATTTTAGGTTGAACAAATACCCCCACACCTAAGTTTTGCTCATCCTCGAGTAAAACAAAACTAAAAATCCTTAGAAAAGAAAAGAAAATCCTAACTCAGTTTCGTAGGAATCATGGTTGCACTTAGCATGTGCAACAGGCCCTTTAAACCCCTAGGTTACCCCTAGTGGACGAGTAAGATCTCATGAGGGTTTGCAGAAGATATACTCACAAAATCTATAAAACAAAATATAAACAGAAACTCAAAAATCTTTTTGGGTTTTGTTTTTTCAAAAATTAATATGTACAAAATTGGGAAAAGATATACACACATTTTAATCAACTAAATCACCCATGTAGCAAAGATATTAGCCTGCATATAAACAAAATATACTCATCAAGGCTCTCTATCCCATGGATGACATTAAAGCACTAACTTTTCACCCCACTGGACATCAAGACTTGGAATCCATGTCAGTGCTTGTGTGCATGTGTATCATCATCTTAGGGGTTAGGTTTACCAGAATTAAATTCAACCCTACTTAACTGATACAAACTACATTATTGATTTAATAATATAGGAAGCAAGCTTTCCTAGTAGTAGTATTGCCTTAAAGGGTAACACCTAATAGCGCATGCCTCAAAGGGTAACGCCCAGTAGCACATGGCTCAAAGGGATACTTGTCATTCCAAATTTCATTCATTTTTTTCCCTTTTGTTTTCCTTTTTAAAATTTTTCTCTTTCTCATGTTTTTCTCTCTTTTTTTTTCCTTTTTGTTTTAATAAAAACCAAAGTAATTATGTCAAAAATAAGTGGGAGAGTAGATCATGGCAAACTAAGACCTTAAAGACAATGAGGATGATATAAATAAGGATTGGATTACACATCAATAATGAACAAATGGGGCTAGAATTAGGACTTAGAATGACACACTGAGGGTGGAGACCTAACAAGCACATCATGTGTATATACAAGCTAATAGTCAAAGCACAGGGAATTTAAGCTAATCAGAATAGTACTAAGCTTCCCCAAAAACAAAACAAAAATCTTTTTGGATTTTTCAAAATTTTTTCAAAAATTTTCAAATTTTCATTTTTGTCATTTTTTTCAAAGTTCTCCCACCCCCATACCTAAATCGCACAATGTCCTCATTGGGAGTGAAAAGAAACATAAAATACAACCAAAAAGAAAAATAAATATACAAAAGGAAAAGGAGACTCAAAAAGAAAGAAAAAGACAAGACTCTAAAACTCAAAAAGAAAACAAAAATAAAAGACAGCCATAAATATATACAAAAGAAAACAAAAATTAAAAAAAGAGGAGATAAAGATGAACAATTATACCAGGTCAGGTGCAGAATTACACCTAAGCTATGCCTCCAGAAATTTGCTCAAATAGAGGCATATGGAGCATCAGCTACTCCATATCAAGCTGAAAAGTGCTACTCAACTCAAAACCCATTAGCGCATGAAGCAGCTTGTCAAACATAGAAGACCAACTCTCAATAAGATCAACGCAGAAGAAATAAGAAAGTTGGTGCCAAGTAAAGTGCATCCATCTTATCAATGCAGCATAAGTAAGGGTCCGTTTCAATTTGCCAAATAGTTGGGCCCAATCAGGAAATAGATGGACATACTTAAAATCAGCCAGTAGGTGGGTCATCGGCCTAGAAAGTATATCATCATGAGTGAATGGTCTAGGCAAAATTAGTGAGTCCTAAATCCACAAGTCCTTTAAGTTCAATGTGTGTAGGAGTTTGGTCTAAATCAAAATGTTCAGTGACAATGGCCTTAGACTCAACAAATTTATACTTGTGAGATTCAAAAAGAAAGACAGGATGGATAGGGTCAAAAGAAAAAGATTCGTATTCAGCACACAGTTTCACATCCAAGGCCACATTGACATCAAACCCACATGAAAAAGATTCATATTCCACAGAAAGAATATCATTATTAAATTCCAATTTAGTGGGTGTAGCTTCCTCCTCACATGACTCTGGTGAAATAGTATCGTCTGACTCATCTAACTCATGGTGCTCAAAGTCAGTTGTGACTCTTAAATCTAACTCACTAGGGTTCCCACATTCATCACCCTCCTCAAACTCAAAAGAATGATGAAGAGGGCCAGTGGGTCAGCAGAAACCAGGACATCCTTAGTGACATCCGTAGGTGAGCTAGTGTGAGGTGTAAGGTCTTGTGATAGAGATGCAAAGAAGTCCCCCTCTTACTCTACGCTAGCCAAAGGTATGTCATTATTCAAATCGGGTTGAGCGAGATAAGAGGACTCAAAATCATTATAGAGACTAACTTCAGATTTAGGAGATCCTAAACTACAGTCAAGCTCATTACAATTCTCCCTACTTTGATTAAAACATTGAGAATATTCAGCAATTCTCACTTTCATGTTCTCTATCATTTTATCAGTCAATTCATTTGTCGTCTTTTCAACACTTGTACAAGTAGCATCAATATCAACACGGACAGGGCAAGCAAGAACATCATGATCAGAAGATTCACAATAAACGCACAACACAGGAAACACATAAGAATAAGAGGGGTCATGTGAATTTATAAAGCAATCATTAGGGTAAGGATTAACATGAAAAATAGACTCATTAGGAGTTGGGTATCCAAAATTATTTTTAGCGTGTTCAAACTCGTAAGTATCCCAAGCTAATTTTTCAAAGAAATCCCAAACTTCATCTTGAGTTTGACATAACAATCCTAATACACCTCCAAGATAAATGGCCTCAATATAACCCAAAGATTCAGAATTTAGACCCATAGCAATGACCTCACGAATTTCCCATTTTTGAAAATTTTGATGCAATTGAGCACGATAATCACTAAGTCGCGAAAGATAACTCCAAAAAGGTTCATGCTCATATTGTGGGAAATTAAAAACTAGCACGCTTGAATCTAGTTTTTTTTCAATTTTAAGAATTTTTAATATTTTTGGATTTTCAAGTTTTTAACTTTTTAAGTTTTCTTTTTAGGATAGAAAATGTATCTAGGACACTATTTACAAACTAATGACTAAGACAAAAACAAAAGACTCAAATAATTAAGTGAATAAAACAAAATAAACTAACAAAAATAAAACTATGCTACCAAAATAAAAGAAAGACCAAAATGACTCAAACATCACACAAAATATAAAATGAACACAAACACAAAAGAAGAGCATTTTTTGTTTTGGTTGCTGCTTCTGTGCTTGTTTCCTGGACAATAACCAAATTATTAGCTTTTTTCAAGCAGAAAAACCACACGAAATAGCAAAATTAAATTGACCTAAAACTAAAGCTACAACTCAAACCAAAAATTGAAAATAACCTCAGCTAAAACTAAACTAACACACATAAAATCGAAAATCAAAAATACAAAACAAAACTGAAAACGAAATCAATGCAAACAACTAAATTACGACTCGACGATGCAACCTAATGTCACAATGCATTCCCCGGCAACGACGCAAAAAACTTATTGTGATTTTTCCACAAGCGCACGGTTTATCGTTGTAACGTTTGCGGGTATCGTCCTCACGGATGGATGTGAAATTGAGTTACTAAGTCGTATATGTTAACCCAGTATCAAAATTAATACAAATTAAGTTGAGTTAATTACCAAGTATTTAAGTTAAATATGACACTAAACTATTAAGATAAAGCAATGAAATTGAGTACCAAACACTAACTGATACATTAGAAATGCGTTAACCAAGGAAAGCAACACCAAACTGAAAATAAGGTGAGCCACCAACACTTAGCCGTAAAGGTCTTCTTATTCTAAATTCCCCATGCAGCCGTAGCTTCAGAGAAACAAAACAAGGGATGAACATAGCAGGAGGGAACGAAGCAGAGCAAAAATAGGGCCTTAAACTGGGATCTCAACCATCCTCAAATCGAGTCCAACTCTTGAAGTTTCACACAATCCTTGCAAATGCAACTGGGAATTGACAAATTCAAACCAAATTACATGAATTCGAAGGCTAAACATGAATCTAAAATTCGAAATCGAAAATGAGAAAACGAAACCTGAAAATACCAAAGTCCAATTAAACCTTAAAAATCTTAACCATAAACATCAAAACTGAAAGTGAATCTAACTAGAACCTAAATAAAATCTAAATTCGATACCCCCTTGACGCTCTACTTTGACCTCCTTTTGAAGCTCGCCTAGAGCGTCCCTTCGATTGCCCATTTGAATGCTTGAAATGGTCCCATTGAAGATGATGAATAATAACGGAGCGAATGAGGAGATAGAGGAGGTAAAACATTTGAGGGGGGAGGTAAAGCGCCATGGCTGGACTGTTTCAGGTCCTCTGTTTCGTGTGCTAGTCTTATGCAAAGAAGAAGAAGGGGAGGAAGGGGTGGGGCAGGCCTAGCACGTGAGAGAGGCGTGGCCTCACGTAAGTGAGGAAGCTATTGGGCTGAGCAAAAACAAAAGAAAAGCAAAGTAGAAGTTGGGCCAGCCCAAAAAACACAAGGAAAAATAATGACCAAAAAAAATGAAAAGAAGGAAAGAGAGAGGGAGCCCGGGTCTGGGAACATGAGTGGGCCACTGGGCTGATGAAGAAAGAAAGAGAGAAAAGAGAGAGAGCTGGGGCTAGGATCTGGGCCTCGGATTGGGATGCTGGTTGGACCGGCCCAAGGGAAGAGGAAAGGAAAAGAAAAAGGACTGGGAGAAGGAGGCAGCTGGGCTGGTCTGATGGGCTTGCAAACTTAGGCCGGGAGCAAAGAGGTAAGGAAGTGTGCTGGCCCAGTGCTAGAATAGAGAGAGGAGAAGCGAAAAGGAGGTGGTTTGGGCTTGGCAGATTGGGCTTCTATCTAGCCTCTTCTTTTTCTTCTCTCTTCTTGGTCCAATTCCTTATTTGAGCTCATTATTTATTTCTTCATCATTTTTCCTTCTAATTCTTATAAAATAAACAAATACATATTAAAATTCTAATTTAATACCTTATTTTGAGCAAATATTAGATAATAAAAGGGTATAAAATATCATAATTTTAGGTTGAACACCTCTTTTGTTAATTTGGGCTTCCTGGAATCAGTTGCTTATTGCTCACCGTAAGCCCTGAGACTTCCTTTCTTCTGCTCTACTATCTGTTTTACAGTCAGTGCAATTGTCATTGTTCGTCGATACTGGTATGCATGCTCGGCTTTACCTTTTGAGGCAACTTTGCTTTCTCCCAACGAGTTTGGTTTTGACGGCCCTATGCATTTGATGCCAGCTTCTGCTGCTGCTGCTCTGTTTGCTTTGCAGTAGCACATTTAGCTGCTTGCCACGTTCACCATGTACAGCAGGCTTCGTCTGTTTTCCAGCTTCATGTCTAGCTGCTGGATAGCTTCAGTTTTCTTGGCCTAGGGGTTGCTTACTCTCAGCCTCTAATGATAATGCTTGTTTGTTTTGTTCTGCTGGCTCTTTAGCATTGTGAGGAGATGGTACTTTTGAGCTAGTGGTCTGCTGCAGGGTTGATTTTTCAATCTTGATACTCTGCTTCCTAACCTCACCCTTTTTAGAAGAAGGCTTGTCACCTTCTTTGAGCTTGTTCTCAGCTGATTTCTTTATACTTATCTCACGGTTTACCTAAGAAGTATTCCTCAATAGGAATCTTAATGGAGCGCCCTCGTCATCATCTTCAATACCATCATCTTCATTAACCCTACTAGTGCTTGGATCAGGCATAGAGGTGGTCTGAGGGACTAGACTTTGGCTATCCAGCTGACTCAGTCCCAGCCTTAGACAGTACGAAGGGATGCTATCATCCTTCTTCATAATGCTATTTGGTTGATCCAGCACCAGATGCCAACGGTGGTCTTCCTTTTTAACAATGATGCTGACATCTAAAACCAATGTGTCTCCCGGAATTTGAGCTTCACCATCTGGCTTGTGAAGTGGAAGTTTGGGGCTGATGATGGAGCATAGAGGTTGTTGTTTGGTTTCTATTTCAGTTGAAGCTTTTGAAACTCCACGTGAGCACTTTGAAAGTCTGCAACAGCCTCCTTCATAACATCAGTGTTGAAACCTTGAGCTTCCCTCTGAGATTTTTGATCAACAGCATCGTAGAATGAGACAAACATTTCCCTCGCTTCATCCCGTGTCTTTCGAAGATCTTCACTCTCACCGTATTTATTGCACATGCAATCCATGACAGAAACGGCTTTGTTAACATCTTTCTGTAATTTTCAAAGCAAATAAATAAATAAATAAATACGTATGTTGGCTGATCAGTTATAGCATGTTTGTTGATAACTCAGTCACTGAATAATCATCGAATTATAAAAGTGGTGAACAAAAAACTTATCCTTAAAAGCATCAGTTTTGATCACTGATAATATAAGCATTGATTACAACTCAAAGAAGAATTGAATTACAAGTAGTTATGACAAAAAAGTAAACAGTAAGTAACATGATCACCAATTATATGCAAACGGATCATAAATAACATCTCTAATGATCGCCAACCAAAGAAAAACTAAAATAGAAGCAATGTTGATAAAAAATTCAACACTGAGTAATATGATCACCATCTTATTCCAACTTATCACATATAACATCTCTAGTGATCACCAACAAGAGCAGTCCAAAAACAAGCAGTGTTGGAGCAATAAGTAATCTAATCACCAATCTTATCCCAATTATCAGTTTATAGTAATTACTATACACAATAGCAATAAACGTCAACCAAAAATAAGATAAGTAAACACTGATTTCAGTGATCACTAATATTATTAGCAATGATTACTGATTAGTCAATACATAATCCATACAAAGATAGAAATTCAAGTTAAGTTAGTGCTGATAAGCAATTTCCATCTATATTCAATCAATGATCACATAAGTATTGATTACACAATTGATCGCCATTCACACACAACGATGAAACTGCAAGCAATGGGCATAAAGGGGGTTATTTATTACCTAAAATTATGTCTTCTTTGTTTCTTTAGCATCTTCAATTTGAGCCTCCGGTGGTTGTGAGAAATCAAATGCTTCCTCGGCTGTCTCCTTACCAACAGCCTTTTCCACAATGGCTTTCTATATTTTTTGAAAAATAAACATCTTACCATATTAGACTTTAAGCATCGTGTGGAAAGAACCAAAGATTTGTCTACTTTATCACTAGCACTATGCCCATTTGACAAGTGATCACAACATTAGTGTTCAATTACTAAACAAACTCTGAATTAAGTAATAGGGGAAAAAAGACTCCACTCTAAAATGATCACTAATTAGGCAGCTTTTGATCACCAATATTACTTCTATTGATCACAATGCACAGAAGGATTCCATTCTAAATTGACCACTAATTTAAGTAAAGAGATCACTAATCAGATCTGTATTGATCACCAATTAGGGTTTCTCAAACAATTTGCGACAAAGATGAGCATGTTTTGGTTACTACCTGAATTTGAGAGCTCCTGATGTCTTCAGCAGGATGCTGCTCAGCCATTATTAGGTGTGACACATTCAGGTGAGATTCAACGGTGCCTCTCCCAAAATCATAGCTCTGGTCCTCGTCTTCTATCCTTTCCTTGATGTGCTTATTATTCAACGTAGACATTGTGGGTGTTTGGTAACAACAACTATTTGGAAAAAAATAGCTGTTTGGGAGGATTTTAGCTGCTTTAACTAAGTCAAACAACTAATGTGTGTTTAGTAAAGAGCTGTTTACAATAGCTGTTTGGCTCCAAAAAGCTCTTTTTGAAAAAGCTATTCCCATTAGCCTTTTGAGAAGAGCTTTTTGTGAAAATTACATAATTATCCATAAGTTTGGAAAAATTACATACATCTCATCAAAAACTAATTCATAAATAAGACCATAAATGAAAATCTACCAATATTTTTTTTAAAAACAACTAGATTTTATCAAACATTTTTTCTAAAAACAGCTAATTCAAATAGCTAATATAAACAGCTAATTCAAATAGCTAACAGCTAACAGCTAATATCTGTTTACCAAACAGGGCCATTGTAGGGAATTGTCTCTTCAGTCTTCTCTTCATGAAGACAACCCTGTCTAAGTACAACATCTGCAAATACAGAATCATCAAAAAAGTACTTAGGATAAGGAACTAGGTTTCTTAAATAGGTATCTACAATTGATCACTGATGCATAACGTATTGATCACTAAAGCACAAGTTATTGATCCCTAGGCATTTAACTGTTGATCACTAAGGCCATGATCACTGTGTTTGCTTATATTGATCACAAATTTTACCAAGGGATGTATTGTTGAATAGGAGAACTGACCATCAAGAAGAAGAGCGGACCATCGAAATGCACCCCTTTTGCAGCCATACTCTCCTTGTAGTGCCTGACACTGGTGATCAGTTTATCTAGTATGAACTGACACAAGTGTAGAGATGCAATCTAGCTCACATCCTTGATATATTTAAGGATGGACTTGCTGCAATAGCAGTTCTTCAGTCAGCTGAAAAAGCAATTCACTAAGTATATGATGAGGTTCCTCTTGAAGCTCTCGCCCCCGTCTTTTTCTGCCGGAATGAACTCCGATATTCGAGTGACCTCCGGGGAGTTCTTTTGGAGTTTCCATTCCTTGAGCCATACGGCATCTACCTCATCATACTCTTCACCCATCGAAGACTTGGTGATTTCCATGATTTCCCTTCCCATCAAAGGGACACCCAGGGTCGCATACACATCGAATGCTAAGACCGGAAACTTCTGCCCATCTTAAAGTTTGAAGCACATAGCATACGGATCAATGCTCTCCACTAGCCACTTGGAAAACTTCCCTGGGATTTGTTTCAGATCAACTTTGAGGAAGGAAATGAACCCTATTGATCTGACCACCTCAGCCTGAGCTTTGTGGAGCTATGCCACCAGAGATGAGAATGAACGTGTAGACATTCTCGTAATGAATGCCTTCTGGTACGTTCTCTTTTCACTGGCCCCTCCTCAGATTTTAAAGCACGCTCTTCCTGCATAATCTAAAGCTCCTTCCCTGAGTGGACCAAAGCAGCACCGCCGCCTTTGGATTGTACCGAAGGCTTGTTCCTCTTTCAGGCAGCTTTTACAGGTTGACGAATGATGACCCCTTCTTTCACCTCTATCTGGTCGTTCCCATGATTGACCTCTTCACACTCATCAGTCAGATCATTTTCTTCTGAATTCGAGTTGTTAGAACGTTCCACGTTAGATACGTGGCCTTTCCGTACTGCAACATTTGATAACCGCTGCACCATATTTGATTGCCCATTATTTACTGGCTTTTCCTTCAGCTTGTACTCTTTTGGTTATTCTGTCTTCTCCCCTGCTCCTTGTTCTCCAGTTTGGTTGGGGCTTCTTGAAGATGTTTCTCTTTATGTTTGGGCTTCTTCGCAGATTTCCGATGCCCTTCATCATCACTTGGAGCGTTCTTGGTAGCGATCTGCTCGTTGCTCTTCTTGTTGTCCTCACCTTTCACTGCACTTTTCCGTGCAGGCTCATCATCCCTTCCCGATTCCAGTGGAAATTTGTCCCTCTTTGTCTTCTTGCTTAAAGGCTTGTCACGTTTCATCTCCTTTTTGGGCTTTTCAGTGGGTTCTCAAGAGAGATGTTCTTCTTGTGGAAGCTTCTTCGGTGTTGCACTGCTTTCAACATTTGTGTCACTCTTGCCTTTCTTTCTTCGTTGTTCATCAGTCGACGATTTATCTTTTGATTCCTTATTGACATGCAAATTGGCTTCCTCATCAGACTTGTTTGGATTATCATCAACACTTCTGATTTTTCGGGCAAACACTTGGAAACGATGCTTTTTTCCTTCACCAGCACTGCTGGTACTTTTTTAAGCAGATCCTCTTCTTTTTTCTTTTGAATCCAAAGGGATGTTAGGACTGTAAAATACAAAACGAAAGTTAGTATACAACATTTGAAGTTGTACTGTAATTAGAATGTGTTCTTTTGACTTCTTTACTGAACAGAAAATCATTACTATACAAAAAGGCAAGTTAGTATAAGTAATACCTTTCCAATTCTTTGCTGGACAGACTTAAAGTGATAGTGTCTTCAATGACATTTTTTTTGGTTTGAGAAATTTGTTCCTCGATAGGATCATTTTGGGGCTCACAGTAAAGCTAGAAATTTATGTATACAACATACATAAAAAACAATATATATATATATATATATATATATATATAATATATATAATATATATATATATATATATATATATATATATATATATATATATGTATGTATGTATATAGCATACTTCAATGAACTCATGTAATATAATGCACCCCTAATCATAGTTCAAATGATGACTACGAATCACAATCGCATTCATCGGAAATACTGAGCGCATGGTAAAGGAAGCTATTTGTTATATGTACTATGTCTGTGTGTATTTATGGCAAACAAGCCACACATCTGTTAATCACAAGCACTAATCATCAGCAATCGTAACTCTACTGATCACCAATAACAACGCTACTGATCACCAATGAACAGTTTGTTAGCAGCTCACCAATCATACTTATAATGATCACCAATCGTAACTATACTGATCACCAATCGTAACTACACTGATCACCAATCGTAACTACACTGATCACCAATAAGAACACTACTGATCACCAATCAACACTTTGTTAGCAGATCACCAATCATAACATTACTGATCACCAATCATGAATATGTCAAACAAGGCATACATATATTGTTATGGCAAAACACCTGATCGCCAATCATAACTATATTGATCACCAATAAGAATACTACTGATCATCAATGTTCCGCCTAGTAATCATAAACAAGGGATGACTACTTTATTAGCCGATCATAGCAAGTAAAAAATTTATGTTAATCACTAAAGTAATTCCTATTGCTCGCAAACTAACAAGTCACATATGTAATGTGTGTGTGTGTATGTATGTGTGTGATTCACTTGGCGGTGGGAATAGGGATGATCACCAATCATCCTCGAGTTAGTCACCAATGACAACACTAATGATCACCAATTATAATTCTATTAATCACTAGCTATTGCTCGCAAACTGAACATTTAATATGAAAAAAAAAATCACCCAAGGATTTTTAAATACATTTTTTAGAAAAATAGTTAAGCACTTTGAGAAAATCATTTGGTATAAAAAAATCTCCCAGGAATTCCTCCCGAGATAAGCACATATCCAAAAGGATCACTAATATCATATCTAATGATCACTAATTGTATTCCTAACAATCACTAACTACACAGACAGTCTGAAAATTAGTTACTGAATAGTTTCCCCACATTTGCTAACATATATGGCAAATTATATCATAGGTTTTTGGGCTTATTAAAGAAAATGGTGCAGAATAAGGCCCGTGTAGAAGGCTCAATATGTGAGGCGTACATTAATCTTGAAACATCTCACTTTTGCACATACTATTTTGCATCTAATGTACCATGTGTGTGGAATAGAAATAAAAGAAATGAGGATGAAGTTGAGCAGGATGATACACAACTAACTTTATCGGTTTTTTGTCCACAAGGTCATCCCAGTGGGCGAGTAACACCGCGGTGGTTGACTGATGAAGAATATAATATTGCTCATCTTCATGTTCTACTAAACTGCGAGGAAGTACAACCTTATATTGGGTTAGTTATTAATATTTTATATTTCAATATGTTCTTTCAAAACATATTTAATACGTACTTAACCCTAAAAAGGAGTGCTGCATTTGGCAGCTTCTTCACTCAAGAAAAAAGAGAAGACAACCCATACCTTTCTGATCAACAAGTTGATGCTTTAATCGCAACACAATTTGCTTCCTGGTTTACAAATAATGTAAGTTGATGCTAACGTATTACTTCGTTAAACTATTAAATTAATATATATGTATATATATATATGTATATATACATATATATGTATATTGCTTAGTTGAGTAATTAAATTATGTTTTCTTACTTATTAGGTGGATATGATGCAAATGTATGATACAGAACGTCATCGATATTTGTGTCAGTTAGCATTGGGACCTCTAAGACTTGCGAATACATGGCCTATGTATACAGTTAATGGTTATAAGTTCCACACAGAAGTTTGGAATGAAGACAAAAAAACTTACAACTGTGGAGTTTGTGCTAAAGGAGCTGGAGAAGGTGGTGTTGAAAATGATTTCTATGGGATTCTGAAAGATGTAGTTGAGATTGAATATCCAGGAGAGCCAATCAAAAAGTGTGTTTTGTTTAATTGTCACCGGTTCGACAACACCCCTAATAGTGGTACAAGGGTGCATAAAGATTTTGGTATTGTAGAGATTAGACACACTCAAAGGTATAGGAAATATGATCCGTTCATATTTGCAGATTTTGCAACTCAACTGTATTACGTGCCATATCCGGTGAGAAGAAGAGACAACCAAGATTGGTGGGTGGTTATAAAAACTACTCCTAGATCTAGAGTGGATAGCAAGTACACATTACAACGTGCTTATCAAGAAGAGAGTATGTCTGATGCTACTACTATATTAGATGATGTTCAAATTGATGAACTCGGGGATGATGGATATGAAGAAGTTGATATAGATGTTACACTAATAACTCATCAGAATGAAGAGGATGAGGAGGGAGAGGAGGACGAGGAGGAGGAAGAAGAAGAAGAAGAATTTGCTAATGAGGATGATAGCGAAGTTGAAGATGATGTAGAGCTTGACGGTGATGAAGATGATGAGGATGATGATGAGTAGTCATTTGTTATAATTTTCATGATTAGTAGTCATTTGTTATAATTTTGATGATTATAATTTTAATGTTAGTGAAGACAATCTTGTTTCTTTTGTGATAGTCTTATTTATGTATGTTTGTATGATTTTATGTTAATTTCCAAGAGTATCTATCATGTTCGTGATTTCTACGTTTGACAATTACCAATTTTGTGTTTATTTGTTTATGAATTTTTTTCCTGTGAAAGATGTCAGAGAAAAGCCATACCAAGAAAAAGTTTCGTTTCACTCTTACTTCTTCTCAAGGGACTCCTGCATCTACTCCTTCACCTATCATTGCCCCTACCATAGATCCCACCCAAAATTCCATCCCTACAAGCTCTCCACCTTTTCATAATCATGCCCTGCCAAATACCCAATTGTCTACTATGCAACCAACCCACCTTTCTTTTGGCCATGTACCTACATCTACCACCACTCCAACAGGCATTCTACTCCTATAACTACTCCTGAAACTTCTCAGCCTTCTCAAGAAGTTTCCCAACCTATTGAAGATGTCCAACGACAAACCAAGATGAAGATCTTTCCAAGAGGAAAAGAGTAAGTACTTAGTTTTTGCGTTGATTGTTTTTTTTAAAAAAGCAACATTACAAAATGAACTTTTTATGACTATATGTTTCTTTTTTTTTGGGGGGGCAGATTCTACCCAAACCATACTCACGTCATTCATGCCCTCTCTAATATCATGAGAAGTAAGTTTGATTCACCTTATCATACTTGGAAGGAAATACCAATTGAAGTGCGAAATATGTGGTTTGATAAATTTAAAGTAAGTTGCCTAATAGTTGCCAAAAAAAAAAAAGAAAAAAAAAACATTTGGTACATATTTTTTCACATACTTACTTGTGCTTATAATTTTGGATTACTTTTAGAAAAAATTTTGTTGGGATGATGAGCACGCTCATGAGATTAGGAGAGTTTTCGAGTTTCGTGCATCATCAAGATTAAAAGGAATGACATTTGAGATTCGAAAAAGTGGAAAACAACCTGTGTGGCTAAGCAAAGATGTTTATGATGGCTTATGTGCATATTGGGAGTCTGAAGAATTCAAAGGGAAAAGTATGTTAGGCACGACGAATCGAGCATCACTATTGGGAGTAGGTTCATCTGTACATTGTGGTGGATTAATTTCCCATTCTGAGCATAGGAGGAGATTGGTAATATAAATATATATATATTTTTTCGCACATATGCATTGATTTCGGCTAACTAATTGAAGTTATTTACATATCTTCATAACCACTAATCTACTTTTAATTGTATGTAGGCGGAAAAATTACAAAGAGAGCCAACTATTGATGAATCATTTCCACTCACCCACTCTAGGAGAAAAGATCAATCATTTGTCGATTAAAAGTCAAAAGAGGCATATGTAAGTGACTTATTTCTCTGAAAATTTATAAGCTCAAGAACTTAAATCAACATTAGGAGAGATCGAAGGAGGTTGTTTTCACAAGTTTTATTTTTACACATACACATTGAATGTTTTGTTTTGATAAATGTCAGCCAGTATTTGAATACATGTTCAAAATAAGAAAATGTCAGCAAATATATATTTTAGATTGAATAAGCCATCACCAGTTTTGATGCAAAGGGATCTAGTTAATGGCAATCTTAAATTCTCAAAGAAGCTCATAATGGAGAGCGGAACATATTATGTTTATTTTGAAGTTAGACTAGCTTCTAAGGTATATATACACTCCCGTTAAAGAATTATATCTGTACTTGAAGCTCAATTGTTTAATTTCTAAGAAATTTGAACTTGAAGGCTTGTGTTGGTTATGTGATGTGGAACATTTTTACACAAATGCATACTTGAAGCTTTCTTTACAAATGCAGTTTTCTTTACACTTCAAGGCTTGTGCTGGTTATGTGATGTGGAACATTCTCATACTTGAAGCTGAATTGTTTAATTTCCAAGGACTTGTTTAATTTCTAAGGAATTCAAGCTGAATTGTTTAATTTCCAAGGCTTGTTTTGGCTATGTGATGTGGAACATCAATGCAGTTTTCTTCACACTTCATATCCACTTAAATTGTTTATTTTTAGGATGTCGAGTACTCTGGATGTGTGATCCGTTGAGTTGTACTTTGCATGTCTTTTCTATTAGTGAACTTTACTGAATGGTTTACCCTGAGCGTGTGGCCCATAGAGTTGTGATCTCCGGTGTGTAGCCGTTGAGCTTGGTTTGATTTATCCTTTTTTGCTTGTATTCAATGCAGGGGATTTAATGTAAGGGTTTAAACTTGAAAAGTAGTCAGTTTTTAGGGAAAACTCTGTCCGTTTTGCCTTAGGAATTAAGAAACACTAACACTCCTAGTCCTAGGGTTCGGAGGGTTGTTACAGATCTCATATTCACTATAATTTTCTTTTACTTTTTTAATCTTTAAATTGACAAAAATACTTACATTCTTCTTAATGTAGGAGAAGTATAAAAAAAGACTTTCAGAGATCCAAGCATCTACTCAAGGTGAAGGTTCTACCTCCCAAGGAACGCCACTTCCTTAACTGTTGATGGAAACTCAGATGACTATTTGGAAGGAGGCTGTTGGCCTCACCAAGAAAGGTAAAATTTTTGGATTTGGAATGGAGGATTCTTGTGCTTCTACCACCGGTCCACCTCCTACCACTAAAGTTTCTATTGAACTATTTGAAAAAGAGAAGCAATCAAAGAAAAAGTTAAAAAAGAGATTGCATCGGGTCGAGAAAAAACTATCTGAGACCACAAAACTTGTAAAAACTTTGATGCAATAAATGAATTTTACAATTCCAATATCCACCAATGTTGGTGTTGGCAATGGTGGAATTGGAAGCAATAGTGGTAGTAATGGTGAGGATGAAGACGGAGATGAAGATGAAGATGAAGATGAAGATGATGATGATGATGATGATGATGACGACGACAGCAATGATGATCAACAAGAGAATGAGGATGCGGATAAGAATGACAAATGATTTGTATGGTAACAATGTTTGATGACTTGACTTGTGGTTTGAAACACTTTAAATGTAGTTGAATTATTGTAATTTAGACTTATATGTTTAATGTGAAGATATTCATGTTAGATTTTAGCTTAGTTATTATGTAATATGAAGCTTTGGTTGTTATGGAAGCATGAATGTGGTTGTCATGTGTATATAAATGTGTGGTCATCGTTTTGTAAATTCAGGGAGATGATTATATTTCAAATGTACTTCTCAAGCTATTACTTAAAAAATGGTCACAAAAGCAGTCACAAATTATTCTTCAATTTTTAAAATCGATCACAAAAATGGTCACAACGAAGTATAATTTCCAACAAAGTTAGTCATAAATGCGATCAAGTGTCAGTCACAAATATTTTTTTGACCATACCAAAATTGGTCACAAATACAGTCACAAGAATGGCACATTTTTAACAAAATCGGTCACAAAACCAGTCGTAACACACAGCAGTCACAATGCGGTCACAAATTATGTGACTCATATCAGTCACAAAATCGATCACAATTCATATTCGGTTACAAAGTCAGTCACAAATTTCACTTAAATTCTCACTGCGAAAGCCGCCTGGAAAATGGTGTGGAAGAAAAAGGTAGTCACAAATTCGATCACAAATAGCGAGCCCACAATCGGTCACAAATCGCATCTCAATTTTGTGACTGAATCAGTCACAAATTCAATTTACGACCAAAGGTTTTGTGACCGTAGGAATCGGTCACAAAGGCGGTCACAAACGTCATTTGTGACTGATTTTTCACAATTTGTGACCGATTTTTCAAAACCGAAGACTACAGCCAAAAATTCTTTTTCGGTAATAGTGTAATTCAGCTGGGCAACATTCAATGTGTGACTAGCATAATAAATCACATGGGGTTTCCTATCAATACGCTATCCTAACACAACCCCAAGAGCAAAATTAGATGTGTCTCACATCAATTCAAAAGGTTCTCCCAAAATGGGGGGATAGAGAATAGGAGCGGAGGTTAGGGCCTTCTTAAACTTACAAAATACCTTATGACACTTTTTAGAAAAATAAAATGGCACATTCTTAGCTAATAGATTAGACAAAGGCTTTGCAATTTTACTGAAATCTTTAATGAAATGTCGATAAAAGCCCGCATGTCTAAGGGAAGACCGCACCACTTTCACACTTGTGGGAGGGGGAAGATTAATGATCAGGTTAGTTTTAGCTTTGTCTACCTCAATTCCATCTTGGGAAATAATATGACCTAAGACTACACCCTTTTTAACCATAAAATGACATTTCTCCCAGTTCAAGGTCAAATTTTTCTCCCTACACCTTTCTAACACTTTTCTCAGATTAGATAAGTAATCATTAAAAGAAGATCCAAACATGGAGAAATCATCCATGAAAATTTCCATGCATTGCTCAACTAAATCTGAGAAAATGAAAATCATGCATCTTTGAAAGGTAGCAGGGGTATTACACAGTCCAAAATGCATTCTTCTAAAAGCATATGTTCCAAATGGACAAGTGAAAGTAGTCTTCTTCTGATCCATAGCAGCAATAGAGATCTGAGTATAACTGGAATATCCATCTAGGAAGCAATGAAAGGAATGTCCAGCTAATCTCTCTAGCATCTAGTCTAAGAAGGGAAGGGGAAAATGGTCTTTTCTAGTGGCAACATTCAATTTTCTATAATCTATGCATACTCGCCACCCAGATTGAACTCGAGTAGGGGTTAGCTCGTTCTTATCGTTCCTGATCACGGTAATACTGGTTCTTTTAGAAACGATTTGAACAGGGCTAGCCCATTCACTATCGGGAATAGGATAAATGATCCCATGATCTAACCATTTCAAAACCTCCTTGTTGACTACTTTCGGTAGAGTGGGATTCAAACATCTTTATCGGTCACGGTAGGGCTTAGCATGGTCCTCTAAATGGATTCTATGCTGCACAATAGAAGGACTTATGCCCTTAATATCCCCAAAAGTCCATCCTAGAGCTTTCTTGTTATCTCTAAACAAAGAAATCAGTTTGTCCTCTTGGTCCCGATCTAAATTAGAAGCTATAATGACAGGTAAGGATTCATCGGGTCCTAAGAAGGTATACTTAAGAGAATTAGGAAGGGGTTTCAATTCAAGAACAACAGGGGAAACAGATTCAGTAACAAATTCAGACACAACAGTGAGAAAATGATCAGCAGTAGGGCATAAGTCATCAAACTCAAGCACATCATATTCAGGCTCATCATCTATCAGAAATGACTCATACTTAATAGCAAGTACATCATCAAAAGCATCATTAAATGCAGAATCTCCTACCCAATTAAGAGTAGAAAATTCCACATCATCAAATCCAGAAGGCTATCTTTGCGTGTTAAAAATATTCAATTCCATAGTCATATTGCCAAAAGACAGTCTCATCACATCATTCCTGCAGTTAATGAGGGCATTGGTAGTGGTGAAGAAAGAACGCCCTAGAATTAGAGGGACCTGATTGGCTAAGTTGGGCACCTTTTCACTTTCAATCACAACAAAATTCACTGGGAAAATAAATTCATTCACTCTAATCAACACATCTTCAACTATCCCCCTGGGTACCTTAGTCGATCTATCAGCCAACTAAATGACCATCCTATTAGGTTTTAGCTCACCTAACTCTAGCCTTTCATACTCAGTAAAGGGAATCAAGTTAACACTAGCCCCTTAGTCAAGCAATGCTCTGTGAATAAGTTGGTCCCCTATGACTATAGACACAGTAGGAAAATCGGGGTCCTTATACTTTACTAGGATCTGAGAAAGGATAGAATTAGCACCAGAAGTCAAGAAAGTCTTCTTAGGTACACCAGTTGCTTTCTTTGTAGCACATAAGTCCTTTAAGAATCTGGCATAAGGAGGCATCTGCTGAATAGCATCAAGTAAGAGAATGTTGATCTTAAGTTGGGAGAAAATCTCTCTCATCTTCTCAATATGATCCTAATCTTTCTTCTTCAACCTACAGGGGAAAGAAGGCAAAGACATCTGGATTTTCTCAGGAGAAGGGGGAGAAGAACTCTTAGGAGGTGAAGAACTTGCTGAGCCAGAGGAGTCTTTTTCTTGAGGCTCCTCTTCCTTAGAGGGTGACTGAGAGGGAGGACTATCTGAAGCATTGAGGACACCATCAGGAGTATCCCCTGACTGACTACATGGACCAGTCTCTGAAGTAGAAGAAGGGGAAGAATTTTGAAAGAACTAATGAGGAAACCTACAAGGTTCATTGGGATTCCTCACTTGGTTATCAACCTCTCGACCAGAATGGAGAGATATAACTGCATTCATCTTCCTCACCAGCTCATTACGGCTACTAGAAGAAGAGGAGGCATGACCCTGATGGCTCACCTTAGGTTGACTCAGGAAAGTATCTGATTCCCTAGAAGATGATGCTAATTAGGAAAACTGCTCAGTCATCATTCTCATCATTTTGCCATGTTAGCATTAACCGTTCTCTCCACATTGTTATTAATTCTCCTTTCTAATT
This sequence comes from Carnegiea gigantea, assembly GCA_029747015.1. Lineage (NCBI taxonomy): Eukaryota > Viridiplantae > Streptophyta > Magnoliopsida > Caryophyllales > Cactaceae > Carnegiea > Carnegiea gigantea. The sequence goes on from JAKOGI010000674.1 coordinate 73,344, forward strand.
TATCAATGTCAGTATAATGTGCAGGAGGTTGAACTTAAGCTACAGGAGGTGGAGGTCCAGGTGCATTAGGTGCATATAAGAAAGCCGGTCTTTGAAAAGAGCGTGAAGGGTGAGAAATATGCTAGGAATTGTTTCTCGAAACCATCCCAGGCTGGGAATTAGGAACCACAACATTAGGTCCACTATTCTATGAAAAATTAGGGTAATTCCTCCACCCTGGGTTGTAGTAAGGGGAAAAAGAGTCATTCTTAGGTCTTTGGAAAACCATACTTGGTTGTTCTTGTTCAGTTACTAACTGATGAGAAAAATAAGGGGAAACACTCAACAAATGATCTAAGGCCTGACAATGCAAACAAGGCACTATAGAAGTCTGAGATAGTTGGGACATCTAGGGAGATAATCCATTTAACATGTTTTCTAAGACAGCAATCTTAGACTCTAAGTGACTCACATCAGAGACTGAATGCAAACCACCCCTTGCCAACCTAGAACTTAGGCTAACATCACGAGCGGTTTCCCACTGTATGCTTTTCTTAGCCAAGTCCTCTAGAAACTCCCAAATAGTTGTAGGGCTCTTAGAAAGAAAACCACCTTAACACATGCACTCTACCATGGTCCTAATCTATTGGTCAAGTTCTTCATATACAATCTGGCATAAACGTGCTTGGTCTAAACCATGATGGGGACATTAGGTGAACAAAGTTTTGAATCTATCAAAATATTTCCAAAATGATTCCCTATCAAATTGCACAAATTGATTGATTTCATTCCTTAGCTTAACAGTTTTGGCATTAGGGAAATATTTTCTTGAGAACAATCTTACAAAATCATTCCAAGAAGTAACAGAATTAATAGCCAAGCCATACATCCATCGTTTAGCAGAATCTTTCAAAGTAAAATGAATCAATTTCATTCGCACAACATCAATGGTAACATTAGGGAAATACATCATAGAACAAACTTCTCCGAATTCCCTTAAAAACAAATAAACATCCTCTAAACCTGTGAATTTAGGGAGTATCCGAGTATAATAGGGTTTCAATTCGAAGGCCATATTTGGTGCAAGAATAGGCATAACAAAATATGATGGCAAAGTAATCCTAGGAGGACAGAAAATATCACTCAAAGTCCTCTCTTGTGCCATGTTCTCTAATTCAAGCTTAGGTTCAGGCTCGGGTTGTATGTCAGGGTCATGCTCACTCCTAACAAGTCTTTGATCCTCAGGGTCTCCAACCCAACTAGCCATAAAAACCCCATATCTTCACCCATAGAAATCCTATTTTTTGAGGTTTTTCCTTTTCAATTTTTTTGAATTTTTGAATTTCCTAATTTTTTTTTCTCTTTTTTCTTTGAGGCCAACACAAAATCCAAATTAAAGAGCTTCTTAACCCTTAAAAAAACCTATTTACACAAAAAATAACCAAGTCAAGATGGTTTTTCAATTTTTCAAAAAAAAAAAATCCCTTAAAACCAAATTCAAAATTTTAATGCAACCCACTTTTGTGGTTTTCAAGTTTTTCAAATTTTTTTTCAATTTTTCAATTTTCTAATTTTTTAGTAATTTTTGAAGATTTTTCTTATTTTTTTGGATTTTTACTTTTCTATTTTTTTGGGAGGATTTTTGAAGATTTTCAAGAAATGAACTAAATTGGGTAATAACTTAATGAAATGAACAATGTAAGGTGTAGCATATGCAATTAATAAGAAAACAGTGCAGAAAATGAAACTATGACCTAATCTTACGCCGTCGTCTTTGACAACGATGTCAAAAACTTGTTGGGATATTTCGAGTATAAATTAAAAGCTGCAAGCTTACAGCTTTCGCTGTAGTACTTGAGGGTCGTGTCCTCAGGGACGCTGGAAAAGATTAAGGTCATAAAGTAAGGATTAACTAATTAGCTACACTAAACTAAATGAAATTATTCAAAGCAAACTAATATCCTAATTCAACTAAACAATCATCCAAACTCTCAATTGAACGAAGGCATGCAACTTAAATTAATGAACTTACATGAATTAAACCTAATCATTCAACTAAACAAAGCATATTAAAGAGACTATGCAAACAATGCTATTCATGTAAAATTCAAACCTGCAATTTGTTGAACCACTAATTTAAAGCAATTTAGAAACTATAGTTAACACTATTTACCATTCGACTCTACCAAAAACAAAGCACTACCAAAACAAATCAACTAGCCAATATCATTCCTCACCCATTCAGATCAAGTAGCCAACATCAAGATGCCATAATCCAACATCATTCAGCTAACAACATCAGTCCAGAATTAACAACATCATCCAACATTACAAGCAAGGCAAACCAGCAGAGTTCGAACAACCCAGACCCTGAGCAGGAATTATGAAAACCATTTCACCAACATTCACCATCATCCTCACCAACATTTAAATAATCACAATCATCGTTTCCCAACCATGAAATCAAACCCTAGCTTGTCAATCAAAGTAGCATAACCCAACATTACCATTCAACCAATTAGCTAAAACAAGCTGAGCTTAATCGAGACTAAGCACAAAAAAAGACATTACAATCCTTCATCATTCGGCCAAATCAAAGCAAACCCATAAAACAGAATAAAAATCATCATCAGTAAACTAATTCATTCAATAACCAGATTAAACTAATCACTATTTAGCATTTTCTGAAGCAGTAACTGAAGAGATCGAAGGAGCAGAGAGCAAACCAAAAAGCAGTGAATGATTAAACTCAGCAAATGGACCATTCAAAAACACCAGAGCCAACCATAGCTTCATTTCTCACCGAAGCCACCCAGCTGCGCATGAATAGAACGAGGGAGGGGGAAGAAAATTGGAGAACTAAGGTAACCAAGTCTAAAATCGATAGAATGAAAGCTTACTTCATACATATTGAATAGAACACAGCAACATTTGGCATTTAATTACACCTAACTCGAACCATCACTATCTAACACAAACCCTAAGCCTAGAAATCGAAAAGAGCACCTGAATTTTTAAGGCCTAAATTAACAAAATTGCACTAATTGAAACCTAAAACTGTTTAACCTCTTTCAATGGAGCCGATTACTTGAATTTATACCCAGCCTTGCTTCGATTTGCACCATTCGATTGGGGGGGAGTCTTGGACAGAGGAGATAACGTGAGATGGCAATTGATGCGAGAAAACCAGTTATGGGTGTGCTGGCATGATGTGCTGGCGGTGGGGATTCAAGGAGATGGAGATGATGGTGATTCGAGTTAGAGAGACAGAGGAGATGAGGAAGAGAGAGATGCATGGGATCGAATGGAGGTCGGGTTTTCTGGGTTTGGAGCTTCGTTCATGCTTAACCGAGAGAGAGAAAGTGAATTAAAGGGGGTGGTAAGGAAGTCACGCGAAGCGCACGTGCCTGGGCTGGGTATCGGGCCGGGTAGTTTTAGGTTTTATTTCTCTTTTTTTTTCTTTGGCCCCAAACAACAAAATGACTTTTGGGCTAGGTTCAAGTCAATTCGGTCCAATTTTCATTCCCGGTATTTTCGTCATCTTTTTCCCGCATTTCCTTGCATTTTTCCACATTTATTCAAAACCCACAAAATAAAATGAAATCAAATAAAAATCTTAAAAATACGATTATAACGAGCATAAAACAGATGTCAAAGTTCCGTAAAAATGACACATTTTTAGCACAAACAATTATACATAACGACCAGTAACATCATACCTAGCGATATTAATATGGTACCTAACGATCGCTGATCACCTTTCTGACAATCATTAAGGTAGACGTGCAGTCTAAAAAAATGTTGCTCCATAGTTTTTAAACATTTTTTAAACAGCTTTGAAGAAAGACATTTAAGCTGTTTGAGTATTTGAAATTTTTTTTAAAGAACCTACTGAAAGTAACCAAATAGACAAATAGATTTACAAAACGATCACTGAAATTATACTTAATGATCACTAAATATATAAGTAATGATCACCAAATATATAAAACATATATTATATGAAAAATATTTACTCATAAGGATTTGAAGTGCAATTTTTTACCTAATGGAAGGTGATTCTTCTTCGTTCCCCTTGGGATTTTCTTGAACTTTTCATCAGGTGAGTATTTCTCGGTAGTAAACCTTAGAGAAAAAGCAAATCCATGCGAAATTATAGGATTGAGGAAAGTAAATCCTGCAAACCACAGTATATCACTAAACTTCACCAAATTGTACAATATTAGCAGAAAAGTAAATTTAAAAACAAAAAAAGGCGATTCCAAAGTGAAAGATCAGAGCATGGCACTTTTCCAACAACCAATCGACATGGTTTTTAGTGCAAAAACATACTACAAGCTTTTAAAATGAGAATTAAAACTAGATTTCCAAGAAAATATTCGAACTTAAAAAAGATAAAAAGAAATCCAAGAGAAATAGCAAAAAAAAATCCAAAATAAGTGCACAAAAGCAGAACAAGAAGAGCAATGCAAACATAAAGGTCAAGAATCTCATCTTCAAAATGCAGAGAAGCTACAGAGAAGTTTAAGTAGGTTGATGAATACTGACGAGATTGCAGATTAGAACTATGAGTGTGAGAGAGTGAGAGAGTACCAGGGAGAATCAGGGAGACTGGCAACACCAGAGTAAGTTGCACGCGAGAAAGTGAAACTGGCAATACCAGAGCAAAATGCACATGAGAAAGTGAAACAAACAGTCGAGCTATAGAGCGAGAATAAGAGAGAGACTGTGATTGAGAGAAAAAGTCGGTTGGCTATCATAACTAATTGTATATATTAGCTTCATAGAAGAATATTAATTAATCAAGATCTCTTTTCATAAAAGTGAATTGTTGTTTATCTGTTTTTGTGTGGGTTTTTTTTCCTTTTTTCTTGATGTGAATTAAAACATCAAATATTTACAGATATAATACACATGTCAATTTTGTAAAAGGCAATGAAGTTTGGAATTGTAGTCGGTGATCGATAGGTGTTCTTTTGGTGATTAATCGGGTTGCTTTGGTGATGATAAGAACTATGTTTAGTGATCACTAGGTGTATTCATTGTGACCAACACATCCTCAACTATAGTTGGTGATCAACAGTTCTAGTTTTGGTGATCATTACAAGTATATCTCCTTATCGTTGGTTCTATTTATGGTTATCAACATATTATCAATTACAAGTACTGATATCAGCCTGTTAGGTAATGATCAATAGGTGATCATTTAGTGATTATTAGTATTACTTTTGGTAATCAATAGGTGATCATTTAGTGATCATTAGTATTTCTTTTGATGAGCAATGGATTTCTTTATGCTGTCCTAGACAATCTCCAACAAGACTGCAATACTTGTGTAGTTATAAACTTAGTGATCAACGCAAGGAGCTTTGGTCATCATTATAACTATGTTTTGTATTTAGGAGATGAATTACATATGACGATTGATCACTAATTACATATTATCAATTACAGGTACTGATATCAACCTATTAGGTAGTGATCAATAGGTGATCATTCAATGATCATTAGTATTACTTTTGGTGATCAATGGATTTCTTTATGTTGTCCTAGGCAATGTCTACACGATCACAATACATGTATAATTACAAACTTAGTGATCAACACAAGGAGCTTTGGTCACCATTATAACTATGCTTTGTATTCAAGAGATGAATTACATATGACGACTGATAACTAATTACATATGTAATGATCATTAAAACTGAAATCCACTACTTTCTTCACTATAAACATCTCGCTTGCCGAAGTTGACCACCACTTTCTTAACTTTTTCAACCTTGTCATTTCATAAACATTCATCATTCTCTGCATATGTGCCGAAATTACGTTAGTAGGTGAGGTCAGGATCTTGTGGCGGCACTCCACCCTAAACTAATCGACTGCAGCAACCTGAGATACAAATCAAATAAGGGGCGCACATAATAATTGCCATGGCATCTCAAAGATTTACCACTCTTTTCTTCTTGAAAGAGGGTTGAATAGCATGTTCACCTGATCATTTGTGAATCCTACATCCCAATGGCAAGGCAGTCCTTTGTATTCCTGCACGTGGTTTGATTATCATCTATCTTTAAAGCCTCTTGCTTCCAAAGCATATCTATATATCTCATTTCATATTCTTTAATGGAGTTTGCTCTTTCCGTATCACTCTGTTCCTCTGTGAGATACTTCTAAAAGAGCATGCACTACAATGCTCATATAAAACCAAAAATAAAAAATTAGCAGGAAGCACCAGCTTAAGTTTGTTTTTAAGGCAAACTAAAATTGTATAAAGCTTTACCAAAATATCTGTAAAGCATTCATAAACGTAATGTTCTTTGGGCTTCCTCTTGATGTGGCCAATAATGTCCATGTCATTTTGCTTAAAAGTGAAACAAATGAGAAATTTTCTTCCGTCGTCAGAACAATGGAAGAACACCTAAAACACCAAAATTCATCATAAACTAGCACCTGAATAACAGGCAATGAAATAAAACTTTTTAACTAAAAAAAAGTGTATCCGTCTGGCTTAATTCTTACCATGCCAACTTGCTTGAAGTTAATATATGGACTCAAGGATAGCTCATCGTTCAGCTAGCGGAAAAACACAGCTTCAACTTTCTTTGCCTATTTTGTCTTCATATACAAATGCTTCCCGGAAAAAAAAAACACAGACTTTTTGCAGCGAGAATCAATGTGTTTTATAAAACAATATACATACATGTGTAAATATCATTGAAAGTATTTTTTTTTCCAATTAGCTTACAAATGCTTCATTTGTGAAGAAAAGCCTTTGAGTATGGGAACTATCTATATTCAGTTTACTTACATTCAATATATTTGCCCAAATGTCCACTATGATTTTATCAACACAGTCATCACGAACAATAGTTAAGAGCATGCTTTAATTGGCCACGTAGTATAAGTTACCGTACAACACTTGGCTAGCGAATAAACAAACAAATCCATCACTAAAAATACCATTTACAAAAGAGTTATCAATGAATCACTTTTCTAGGACGCACATATTTATTCTTACCTTTGTTCTTTTTCTGAGTTGAAGACAAAGTTAGCATATAGCTTCAGTTTGTATGAAATTGCACGAGAGATCATTGCATTCTGCAATATGTAAGCGGAGAACAAAGAAGACGCAGACTCTATTAACGAGGATGCATAGAAGGAATAGTTAGTACACACAGCCAACAAAATAAAATTCATACAAGGGGAATGTAACCTAAAAGAAAAATTAAAAAACATAGACATTAAGTTTATCACCAAGAAAATTACTATCTTTTTTTTTTTTTAACCAACTTGCAATCCAATGATACTACATTGAGCTGACCTCATTCAGCGCCTTTTCGGTGCTTCAACCAGTACATCTTTGTCTTTGTCAGTATTGGTTTTTGTTTGCACATCTGATATCTGAACATCAGGCTCTAATTAAAGATCTATCAACGAATGCATCGCTAGTTGTCTTCCTGGGAACATAGCATTATTGGACCTCTAAAAACACAACAGCTAATCAGGAAAATTATATGAATATAGATTTAGATAAAAAAACAATGCTAAGGAAAAAATGCTATGCAATGTTGTACGAGATCACTTAGATAATTGCGATATGATTTGGTGGGGGGGAATTGGGGAAAAGCACGTCTGCATGAAGTGAACACTAACTCATCAACTTATGATTCACTAATTGATCAACATATGATCAGTAAGTTTTGAGATAATGATCACCAATTTGACACATTTTGGTGCAATCTTTTACGATCACTGATTTGTCTCCTAAAGATCACTAACTTTATCAGTAACGATCACTATATTTACAGTTCATTGGGAGTATTTAAAACACAAAAGATCACTAATGTGTCTATGTATGATCACTACTTTCTACCTTAGAGGACAAAATCTACATGCAAAAAGGATCATTGCTAGCATGATCACAAATTTTTAGTAACATCAAATAGCAACAAAAAAATTTGGCTGCAAGACTACAAGAATTAAGAAATACCTGGTAGCGACGGTGTGCTGATGCACTATGCGGAGGCTGTCATACATCTCGTAACGATGTCCTCCACATTACAATTTATTACTTGCACTGCTGCTACCGGACTATCAGGCTGTGAATCAACAACAACAAATTCTTCGGGTAGTGCCCCTTTTTCCTCTTGGGACACTCTAAGGACTGAAGCTGGGTATATTGAACTGTAGGAAGTCATGCACCTTATCTCGAGAGCCCGTGTAATTTTTCTCAATTTCATCAATTTGCATCAAAAACCCATCCGATTCAAATGAGCCTTGCGAGAGTATCGGTGTTCTACTCCTTGACCCTTTAGGCCTATCACTGATGGGGCATCACTCACCAATTCCACAACTACATTTCTTATTCTCTTGAGTGGGCTAGCTGCGTGCTCCAGGGATCAACTCCTCCAACTCTGTCATGATTTTCGCCAGCCGTTGACTGTTGGTTATTATCAAATCGGTTGCCGCCCGATCGTCATGAAAAAGAGCCTGATAGAAACAACCAATACTTACAGTCAAAAAGGATATGTCACCTTACCTGGAAACGATGGACGAAAACTTTCTTTGTTTTTTGTATCAACAAATAACAAAATAAATTAAATATATTTGACTCACCTTAACCTCTGAAATTGTCGTTTGATCTTCAGCTTTACCTTCATCTTCAACACCTTTGCTGTGATGTTCCTTTTTGTTGACTTGTTCGTCCTCACCAGTTATGCTTGTCTTATCCAATATTTCCTTGAGATAGCCTCTTCCAAACCCATGAAATAACCTCTTCCTCCCTGTTAACATTTATTTGAGAGATCACTAAGCACATAACAGCTGATCACTAATTAGAAAGTTATTGAGCACCAAACAGTAGAAGCAATAAACTTTAACAACAACTGCAATAATTCAATATTTATTCAATAAATTCCCATCTCTACTAATCACTAATAACACATCCGTTGATCACCAACAACACAAAAGTTAAACTATGCAAGAAATTGCCAAAAACTATTGATAATTAATAAAATGTCTACTAATCACTAATAATAGATCACCAATAAATAACCTAGAGATCACTAATCTTGTTCTAGCGATCACGAATAATAAAACTATTGATCACTAATAAAATGTCTATTGGTCATATACAACATCTGTTGATCATTGACGTTATTCTATTTGATCACCAAACATACATGCAGCGATCACTGAGTGAACTTCTTAGAATGATCAGTGAGTAATGTATTTGTGGTCACTAATATTGTTCCTACCGATCACTTATCTTATATTTCTTGATCACTAGACATTACTATTAGTGATCACTAATAGATATGTATTGATCACTAATAACACATCCTTCGATCACCAATAAATAACCTACAAACTAATCTTATTCTGGCGATAACTAATAACAAAACTGTTGATCACTAATAAAATGCAATTCAAAGCATCCTAGCGTTAAACAAATATACCAAGCCCGACTTGCAAATAATTAGGGAAGAGAAATGATTACCTAGATTAGATAATCACCAATATTACAACTACTAATCAGTACTTACATATATACTGATTACTAATTACCAAACCAGTTTGAGCAAAATGCTGAAACAACAATTTTACACTAAGTATCATAAATCAAGATGTACGATACGAGAAATTTAAACAATCAACGCAAGAAATTGCATATAAGAGCGAGAAATTCACCATATAACATCTAAAAATCCACTAAACTTGCCTAAAAACCCTAGATCTTATGGAAAACATGGATCTACAACTAGAATTAAGCCAAAATGGACAACCCCAAAAACAAAATCAATAATGTAAAACCCACCGAATGTCAGTATTCGAACAACTCCCTGCAAATTATCAAAAACAGTCAGCAAATACCAATGCTTTGCACAAAAATGCTCGAAATTCAAATCACAAAGCAAAACAATTGGAAGAAACTTCACAAACAATCTGAGCGAAATGATGAGGAAGATGAGAGGCATGAAAGAGAGATGAAGAAAGAGATTGAGTATTCGATGAGAGAAAGAGAATGAACAAGCCAAGAAAGGTCATGTGACCTTAATTAGATCACATTCTTCTTCCTAACAGTGTACTAACATAATAGTTACTTAACTAACAATTATTTATTGATTAATTTAATGAAAGATATAAAACTAGCTTATGAAACGAATTTGGGTGAGGTGTACTAACATTTAGTGTGGTAATCACATTCTTCTTCCTAATTAACATTGATGACATAGGTCACATTGTAGCAATTCCTTAGGGCAAGTGATGTTGGCAGTGCAAAATGAATACAAATGGCATAAAAAATGTATGTTTGACCATGTTTCTTTGGAAGATGAATTCCATTATTTATAAGAGTCGTGAAATTTTAGTTGACCTTGTACATGTTGGCTAGTTAATATTTTTACATAGTTGATTATGTAGACTAGTTAATTGGAAAATGAAATTTAAGTCAATATCTTATATTTCTTAATGTGTGCTTTGGATTGGTTCCCGTTGGACCAAATATATCTATTCACCATATAGGCCTAAGTGTAGGTATCTAAGTGGAACTTTGGATACTTATTTCAATTTACTTCTTATTAGTCCAAGTATTTAGCATGCTTATTAGTGAGCTTAAAAAAAATCATAAATGTGGGATGCTTGGGATTACTCATGTAAGGGAGGAGAGAAAAAAAAGGGGGAAAGAAAATAGAAGGTGGAATGAAGGGAAAAGGATGGTGAAAAACCCAAGGGGGGCTGAGTTAGTCCTTAGATAGATACACCTATATTCACGACACACATATACGCTATAGATCTGAAAGAAAGTAAGGGAGGAAGAAAGAGAAAGATGGAGAATGAAGGGGAGAAAAATAAGCAGAAGAAGAAGTGAGGGGAAGATCCGAGGAGATGGATGAAAAAGAAAGGGGAAGCGTAGGCGTGAAGGAGGAGTAAGCAAAAGGAGGAAGAGAATACATAGGAGCCAAGAATCTACCCAAGTCATCCCAATTTCGACAAAATTCATCTCTAGCCTAAAGAATTTGAGGTAGGTCATCTCCATTTGTAAATTAATATTAATTTTGAACAAAATTTGTTTTGTTGCTTGAAATCCCATTGCTTATGATAAGATTAGAGTTTGAGTTGTGAAATTATAAGTTAAATGTGCAAATCAATTGGGTAAATCTTGTTATTGTTGAGGTAGTTGGCTAAACTTGAATTTGGAAGAATGAGAAGAGGGAAAGTTTGGTAGTAGATGTCCCTTGTGAGTTTGTTTATCCCTTGTTGCTTCATTATTATGCTTTACAAATTGCCTCTGCCTGGAACTGATTAAAGTACTTGGGAGCATGAATATAGGGGTGCAAGGGTGCAATTAGATAAAGTAGAAACTTATTTAGGGGTTTGAAAGGAAGCCCTAGTGATGTAATACTCATATATAAGGATAGGGGCGTTACATTATCATAACACATGGCAGAATTCAAAAATTAAAAAGTTGAAATAATTAAATAATGAAAAATGTTATTATAAAAAATCTGTATGAAGTAGACAAGCAAAATTGGGCATATTTTAAGAACGGATTACTTGGTGTTTTTATTCCTTCAAATGTGGACAAAAATGATGGAAGAGGAATTCAATTTGTTCCATAAAATATAATGACACTTGTAATTTGCCACTTGAATCTTGAGTAGTGATGTTCACCTAGTACTTCAAAATTTATCGAAAATTTTTTTCAAGAAAACTATGATGTACCGGGAATATGCAAAAATGTAATAAAAGTAGAGACATTTGAGCAAAGAAAAATGCAAATACGTGGAAGATTATTTAGATAAGAGAAATTAAAACACATACCATCAGATAACATTTGCATCCTGTTCACAATTATGGCATGTAGTCTTACCATGATAATAAAGAGTTGGCATTTTACCAATATAAGGTTTCCATGTGAACATTAATCAAATTTGCAATTTGATGAAAAAATTCAATTATATTCACAATGGCTCTACGTGAAATGCATGTACAAGAAGTTCAATCGTGCATTTGTGACCAATAATAATTGTTGCAATGGCGAACCACATGAATGAATTTAAGTGAATTTCTTCTAAGCAAAATCTTCATTAGTGCACCTATGTTAAAAGTATGTGGTCAAATGCATGTAAAATGATAAAGCAATAGAAGATATTTTAAATCAAATAGTATTATACCATCATAGTTTAGTTGTTGCATAATCTTCTTTTGTAGAACTAGTGAATTGTCCACTTGAAAGATAACACTCTATAACAATTTAATGTCACATTTTTATGTGTTTATTATATAATATAGATGAATGAAAATGGAAAAACATAAAAGTTCCAATATCATTTGATAAATTTAGATACCATTGAAATACTTAACATGAGCCCAAATGAAAGTAAGGTTAGATGGTTCTTGTTATCGTGTAAAAGCTGATTGGTAGTTTCCGAAGTAAATGCTACCAAATTGTAACTCTTAAGGCAACATAACTACAGTAGAAGAATGGTAACATATTTATTAGGAATGATATGTTGATTGAAATAAATGTCTTAAAAGGTCTCATAAACTTACCTTTTATCATTTATGGGGCAATTTGTGTTGATCATTGGATGTTTGTATAGGGACTAAAAGCACAACAATTCATTTGATATCCATGATATATGAGAGCCAAAATCAAGTACATGGAGTATGACTATAAAAATATATCTAGTATTACTTGTGGTAAGATATAAGAATGTGCTTACTAAGGCAAAAAAGATTTACTTGTGACTCAAATTAAATGTTATCATTTAAGAATGACCCAATAGCATTTAAACCCAGCAGACCTTAATAGTTAAGCGAAAGTTAGTCACATTTCAATAAAGCTTAGTACTTGTGTTTCTTTCATTGTCTGCAAGTGATATTGATTAAGAACAACTCTACGGTGTTCACCACCTAGAATGAAATGTACTCCTTTAATTCAGTAAGCGTATCCCTCTTTTAATCAGCCAACAAAACAATATACGTCTTTAGGGAATGTTGCATTCAACGTGGTCTTCCTAAAATAAATTGATAAATAGTAAGTAATAAAAATAGACATTAAAAACATAGAATAATGATAAAATTAATAAACATACATTAGCAAAGAAAATCATTTCATGTAGTTTTCCTTCAAGTCTTGTGGTTTGTACATAAAAAAAGCCTCACAAATATGCGTTGGCATTCCATTTTCGGTAATTTGGATACAGACACGTAACATGTGTTAATTCAAGTAGATAAAAACTCTAAAGGGCATTAGGCCATGGCCCAATGAAAGCCTATAAAGAACTGAACGAATAAAATAAGCTCTCAAGATTGAGTAATTGGGGCCCAAACAAAACCTTAGTAAAGTGTAACTCCGCTAAAGCCTTGAAAATAATTCCTACGTACATAGCTTGTTAAAGGGGAAAAGATCTGGCCATGATCTCCTAACCTGCAAGGAATTGGTAGAGATCTTTGAGATTACCTAAGATTAGGAATAATCTATTCTGAAAGGTATGGAATCCTAGATAAATTCCTTTAAAGCATCATTATAAAGCAGCCCATTGACAAACTCAAGGGTAGGTCAATTAGACTTCCACAACCTACATTGTGCCTATTATTCTTTCAAAAATTCTTCTTAAGTGTCACAGACTTAAAGGAGAGATACCCCCTTTTTAAGGGTCATTTTGTGGTAAACCTTGGATGGTGGTGCAAGTTCCTTAAGGTTTCCAAAAAAGCTCGAAAAATTTACTTTGTGCTAAAACATTTGGTGCCATTTGTGGGGACCTGAAGTTGAGAAAGGTGCCCTAAAGATGGTGATAAGGAAAGAATACTGTTATCTATAAGAACCAATATCCTAAGAATCAAGATTCTAATGATCTGGAAAAGCTAACTTCTTCGTGATGACAACTCAAATCAAGAAGATACAACTCCTCTAGGAGGGCAACTGCCTCCCAAGCACACCAACATCCTAGAAGTAGGCAATGTTCCACATATGATGGAGGAGTTGATAACCTTGAAAATCAATATAACCATGTCCCCCATGATGAATAAGCTAGATGATTTCCTAGCTTCTAAAAGTAGAGGAACATGACTCAAAGGAAAACGTTTCTAAGAATAAACGCGCTAAGTACTGGAGAAATAAGGATAAAGACTTGAGAGAGACCTGAAATGATAAAAAGGGATGAGGAGGAAAAATCCACAGAGAAAAAAGCCCTGGTTAGATATGTCATCTCACCATGTAACAGCCCGCACCTAGTCCCTAGTAACTAAATATTTATGAGATCCTAAGTTAAAACGATAAAGTGGCCTCGAAATAAAATTAATCGTGCTCGATGTGAAAATCATTTTGAACATATAAATAAATAAATGAATAAACAAGCAAACAAATAAATAAATAACTAAATAAGCCCTAATATTAGCCTACATACTTATTAGACAAAAAGGGTGATGGTCCTACCAAAGAAGAAAAAGAAAAAAAAAGAAATATATAGATTTTTGGGGAGGGTTATAGCTTAAAGCTTGAATAGGTAAATAAAAATTTTTAATCAAAAAACAAAAACCAAACAATCATCCCTTTCTCTGTTCACTGCCTAACCCCCCATCTCCCTTGCTTCGACACCCCCTATCACAGCACTGTTCCTCCCCCATCTCTGCCTCACACCAAATGCCTAGTAGATGCCGCCGTACTAGTCGCCAAGCTGCACCACCACCTCCCTCTCACCTTTCCTTGACTTGTTTCCTTAACTGTTAGAATGTGAGCCCTAATCTTCCCTTAATTTGTTTTCATTCATTTTACTCTTTAATTTGACATTTTTTAAGGTTGTATGAATGTAATTTGTTTGGATTTGGAGTTATCATTGTAATTTTATGGATTTGAGAAAGTTGAGATGGTGGGTGTTCATGGTGAAATTGGGGATTGAGTATGGGTTTTGGAGTTGTGTTTATATAATTTGCTTATATTGAATTTTGGATGTGTTTGGTTGTGTTTTGAATGAGCTAGTGGTTAATTGGGTGTATGAGTATGTGTGCGTTGGATAGTTGCCATGGAAGAGAGAAGTGACGCTGAACATGGGGACAGAAATCAAGAAAAGAGGAAAGCGAGCTCTTTTGGAGTTTGGAAATTAACTAACTCTTAATAAATTTTAAGGGATCAACTTGAAGATTTAGATTAGACTTTAGTGTGTAAGTTCAGTAAAGCTGGTTATTAGAAGCCATAGTAAAGTTTGGTTCTTGTGGAATAACTGAAGGAGCAGGGCTAATGGATTAAAAACATTATTATTGAATAACTAAGTGTTAATGTAACTCCAAAGGTTGGATGAAGATCGATTCATGTTCAAGCAGGTTAAAGTAATGTATCCTTTTGTTTCATAACTCAAATCAAATAAAGGCCAACCAGGGGTGGTGGACATGTCTTCAATTTGAAAATTGAGTGAAATTAGAGATTTAAAAGCAATAATTCGCTTGGTGTTGTAATTTAATCAAAGTAGTGATGATGATGGATTCTAGTGAGTGTGAAGAGTGTGCGAATTACCAAAGGGAGTGATGAAAGATTGGGTTATGTCCACTTCGATTAAAGAAGTAAATATTCTCTTGTACCCTAAAACAAATAATAAGGAATCAAAGTCTACTTGAGACCTTCAAAATGAATACTTTTTTATTTGGGCTGAGAGCATGTTCTTGATGTTGATGTAAACTTAGATTTGCAACTTGATCCCTACTAATCTAGATTTCTTTACTAAAGTTAATAATAACAATGACTATAACAACCCCAATAGTAATACTAATAGCGACATAATTAATAGTAACAAAAATGACAATATTAATGCCTACAATGACCATGGTAGTGTTAATGCCCTTAAGGATAATGATAGTGATAATAATAAATAAAAGGCATGATATAAGTAGAGAAGCCAAAATTGATTTGTGAGCTCTAGTAAATAATCTGAATGCATTGATAATTATGAAAAGTCTTTAAAAAAAAAAAACTGTGAATTATTTACTAAGGTTGTAACTAGTAAAAGAATTATTATTTGGAACTTTACTGATCGAACCTTAAAATACATATTTGGAGCAGATACGAGACCAATTTTGTTGCTGTCAAGCCATAAACAAATATTTTATAAAAAAGAGAGAGATTTCGTAAGGCCAACTACGTTTGCTACTGGTACTTTTCAAAAATTCACATGTTTCTTCAAATTATATATATATATATATATATATACACACGTACGTGTGTGTGTATATATATATATATATACACACACACACGTACGTATATATATATCTATATATATATTATATATATATATATATATATTATATACATATATATATATATAATACACACACACCACAACACACACACCCCATACACACACATACACAATATAATACTATATATATATATATATATATATATATATATATATATATACATATATATATATATATATTTGAGCCGTGGAATCAGTCACTGACAAAATCAGGTTAGGCTGCCTACAATTCACCCTTGAGGTGCGGCCCTTCCCCGGACCCTGCGTGAACGCGGGATGCTTGTACACCGCGCTGCCCTTATAATATATATATATATATATCCTGAATTTAACATTAAATTCATACTATTAGCCAATGTATTAGTAACGACCCTCTTTAGTGTTTAATTATAACACCTTGACACAACTTTCACATTTTGGACGTTTATAGCACACAACTTGCATGCACAAATGCCTACTCTATTTTGGCAGACTATAGTTTGCTACAAATCCAATATGACTGTGAACAAGTAAGCAACTGTTGATGGCAATGGCAGGTGGTGCAGTAGGCTACCTAGCACATAGGCCTCATAGCTCCAGAGAAATTTTGGGGTCAAGAGTCCGAGCCTCTCTCACCTGTTCATTTTTCTTGATTTGTTTTTGTTTTCCTCTTGTTTGTTGAAAATAATGCATATGTAGTTAGAATTTTCTCTTGGTTGAACTTCATATGAAAATTTGTTTTTAAACTTCCACCCCCAGACATAATATTACCTTCTGGGAAAGGGAGTAGCCTCGACCAGACCTTAGCTCAGTTGATAGAGCAGAGGACTGTAGTCGAAAAAATCAAACAGGCATGAGGCATCGTTAGGTCGCTGGCTCGAATCCTGCAGATTGGAATTTTTGTTCTAATTAGTTTTCTTTGCGCTGCTGTGCTGGTGAACACTCATTTCACTCACTGCTTAATTCTCTCATAGTATAATCCTTCTCCTTGCTCTGTTAAACCATTTTGCGTCGGAAAGTATATATATGATGAAACCCTTATATGTGCGTCTAAAATGAAATTTTCTTTCTCGCATTTCCTTCCTTTTCAAAGGTCAACTGATGGTCACAGCCTTCTTATTCCCTTCATCATCGAACTAGCTAGTAGCGCAAACTTGACCAATTGTTAAGAACCGTTCATAGATTAGCTCAAAGGACAGTGTATGTTGTTGACATTGAAGCCATTTCAGAGCTAATCAACAACAGAGAGAGATTTGGCAGGAGAGAGAAGCATTTCTCACAAGCTTTCATTATTTGTCAATGTGTATTATGAGTACAGGGAGAGGTGTATATATACATAACAGGGGAAACCGGCTAACAAATTGCCTAACTAACTTGTTGAGTTGGCATGTGGGTCAGCTCATTTTTACAGCTAGGCTAACTAACTTCAATATCACCCCTTGGAGGGTGGACAATGAGAAACCCCCAACTTGCCAAGGACGTGATAATGCTACATTCCAGGGAGAAGTTTTGTGAACAAATCAGCAAGTTATTCTATAGTCTTGGTGTGAGACGATGAAATTAGTCCATGGAGCTTTTCTCTAACAAAGTAACATTCTAGTTCTATATGTTTTGTTCTCTCATGAAACACAGGGTTTTTAGCAATATAAATGGCTGTCTGGCTGTCACTTTTGAGAGGAATAGGAGCTATGCAAGTTCTACTGTAACAGCTCTCATGGACCTGTATTCTACTTCAGTAGTGGAAACGGCTATAGTAGATTGCTTCTTCAACTTCAAAGAAATGGGACTACCACTCATCATGATGAAAAAACCACTAACTGATCTTCTGGTGCAAGGGCACTGAGCCCAATTTGAATCACAACAAGCGGTTAAGCTGTAATCTTCTTTGTCATTGAAAAATAACCCTTGAGAGGGATCTCCTTTTATGTATCTCAAAGTGTGTAGAGCTGTATTCAGGTGAGACTGTTTGGCGCTTGAAGAAACTAGCTCAAAAATTGCACTGAGAAGGCAATATCTGGCCTAGTGTTGGTGAGGTAGTTAAGTTTCCCAACCAATTTTCTATAACTGGTAGCATCTGCAGTTGTGCTCTCTGCTGGATCTCCTTTAGAAAGGAGTCCTAAAGGACATCTGGTTGCTGGAACTGTATCACACTGAAACTCCTTCAACAATTCCATGGCAAACTTTCTCTGGGTTAACCCTAAGCCATAAGATACTTTGACAATTTCCATACCTAGGAAATAATTCAAGACCCCTAGATCTTTGATCTTGAATTTACTGTTAAGAAATGCCTTTAAAGCCTCAATTTCTTCAGGATCATTCCTTGTAACTACAATATCATCCACATACACGGCAAGTATTACAATAGAATTCCCTTGTTATTTACAAAACAAGGAATAGTCATTCTTTGAATGTTGGAATCCAGTATCTCTTAAGGTGTTTGATAGCTTAGCATACCACTGTTGTGTGGCCTATTTCAGCCCATACAATGATTTTTCCAGCTTGCAAACCATGTTCTTGGAGGGGATTTCCAAACATTGTGGAGACCTCATGTAGATTTCTTCATCTAAATCCCCATGGAGGAAAGCATTGTTAACATCTATCTAGTAAATAGGCCATTTTTTTCTTGACTGCCATGGTAATTAGACTCCTTATTGTAGTCATTTTAACTACTAGAGGGAAGGCTTCAGTATAATGCACCCCTTCCTTTTGTGTAAAACCTCTTATTACAAGCCTTGCTTTGCATCTTTTAATGCTAGCATCTGCCTTATATTTGACTTTATATACCCATTTGTAGCTAATAGTTTTTTTTTTTTTTTTCCTGCAGGTAATGGTACTAACTCCCAAGTATTGTTGGCTTGAAGGGCTGTAAATTCTTGCTGTATTGTTGCCTCCCATTCTGGTTGTGAAGGTGCTTCCGCATAGGGACTTGGCTCCTGACAAGAGTTCAAGTGTTGGAGCAATGTGACTGAATTTCGAGGCAGACTATCTTGACAAACTGCATTGACATTACAGCATACAGAAGTTATTGTATTTGGACAGCAAGTCTGCTGGAGATTGAGACTGTCTTCTATGACACTTCCACATAGATATTTAGAAAGATAAGAGGGCGTTTTATGAGCCCTACTGGATTTTCTTGTAGGGACATTAGCAACTGGACCTTGAGATTGTCCTTCTGTTGATGTTGATGTATGTAAACTAGAAGAAGAAGAATTATCCAACAGTGTATGTGTGTTTGTTGTCTGAATAGGCACTTGGTGGTCTTCAAGATTGTATAAGCCAGAAGAATCATTATTAATAGGACAAAATGTAGGCCCATTAGTGGTCTGAATATGCTGGTAAGGAAATACTTTCTCATGAAACACCACATCCCTAGAGGTAAACACCTGATGTGTGTCAAGATTCAACAATTTATAAGCCCTTTGCCCAAACGAATATCCCAGGAATACACATGCAATAGCACATGCTTGAAACTTATCCCAGCTAGATTTCAGAGTTGAAGCATAACAGGGGCTTCCAAACACTCTGAGATGACCATAATTTGGCTTTTTACCAGACAGCAAATGAAAAGGAGTTAATCTCTTAAGTACCTTTGAAGGGAAACTATTAATGAGATAAGTGGTTGTCAAAACACACTCTCCCAAATATTTAATAGGTAGACCAGAGTGAAATAATAAGGCTCTGGAAGTTTCAAGTAAATGGTTGTGTTTTCGCTCAACCACATGATTTTGCTGTAGTGTTCCAACACAACTTGTTTGATGAATAATGCCCTTGGCCATGAAGAATTCCACAGTTTCCTTGTTGAGTCCAAGCTCAAGAGCATTGTCTGACCTTATGGTTTTAACCTTGGCACTGAATTAAGAGTTTGCCAGCTTCACAAAAGCTTTAATTAGAGGTACAGCATTACTCTTGGTTGCTAGAAAATGTGTCCAAGTAGTTCTACCATAGTAGTTAGAAAATATTTATAGCGATTATAAGTCTGAACACAATATGGTCCCTAATTATAAGTCTGAACACAATATGGTCCCTAAATGTCAATGTGAACAAGCTCAAAAACATGTGTTGAGTAAATTTGACTGTGAGGAAAGGGAAGTCTGTGTTGTCTAGCCTTAGGACAAACTGAACACTTCTTCATTTCATCAGCTAATACATCCCTAAATGATAACCCCAAATTCTGTAACTTTGAAAAAGATAAATGGCCAAACCTAGCATGCCAAATTTGAGATATCCTCAGCAAAACTCTTAGCAGTACAAACTGACTTTTGGCTATCAAAATGAAAAACCCTAGAACAAAACTCATTAGCAGCAGCAGCTTCTTCATAAAATATGTGATTTGGCTTCAGCAGATATAATCCTCCAAATTGCTCACCAAGAACCTGAGGCCTCTTCATTAAATGGGCCTGCATAATGCGACATTTGGGGGTGAAAACAATATAACGCCCCTCTTGGTGGCAAAGCTTACTAATTGAAAGTAACAATACCCCTTGCAAAGCCAAATTACCGCTCAGCTTCACAGTTCCAACATGAGTAACTTGCACACACTTTCCATTAGGCAAAGTAACAAAGACTGGAGTAGAAAACCCATGAGATTAATGAAGAAATCTCTAGTGTAATACATATGGTCACTGGCCCTAGCATCTATTATCCAAACATTATTCCAATCCTACACTGAAGATAAAAGACAAAGATTCTGGTTATAATCAGTGGAATTAATACCTACAAAACTGGTGAATGTTGTTGAAAGGGCATTATTGTTTTGCTCAGACCCTTGGTATGAAGCATTGGCATTGCCTCCAGCTTTGCTGACTTGAGCATTTTGGAGCAAAGCCATGAGCTAAGAAGACTGCTCTTGTGTCAGACCAGGAACTGTAAAGGACTTCTGAGAAACAAAAACATTGTTTTCAGATGACACATTCTCTTGCTCAGTAGACTGCACAAAAGCTGCTGTCCTTCTTCCGCCTCTGAATTTACAATTTGGTAGAAAACCTGTATCTTATAACACTTTTCCATACAGTCCGAGTTTCTTGTAATAATTGCAAAACAAGCTCAATTTCCTGCCTTCGAACTTTTCATACTTGTTCTAAGACAGATCAGGTCTACCTTCACTTCTTTCCATTTCCCTTTGTAAAATGATTTGGCCTTTGCACTTCAACACCCAGGGACGCTGTGTCTCATAGAAAATAGCTGCCAGATTTGATTTCCCTTTGCTTTTCTTCTTGAATCAACATTGAATAAACCTGACTTGTGGATGGTAAGGGACTCATCATGAGAATGTTGCCCCTAATTGCATTGTAATCATTGTCCAGCCCCATCAAGAACTGCAACAATTTCTGATTTTGTACCCTTTTAAGCATTTTCTCAGCAGATCCACAAGTACGCATAGGTATCCCATCAAGATCATCCAATTCATCCCAAAGACTTTTAACCTTAGTGAAATATG